>CABHPH010144669.1:14290-34141 GCA_902168325.1 Peromyscus nudipes
GAGCTGCACAGGCCCCCAAGGCTGCAGAGCTGCACAGGCCCCCAAGGTTGCAGAGCTGCACAGGCCCCCAAGGCTGCGGTACCTTACAAAGAACGGGGCTCACAGGAGAGGGAGATGGCTCACCTGGTAAACCCCAAGCATGAGGACCTGAAGTCAGTCCCCAACCCCACGTGGGAAGCTGGCATTGTAATACCAGTGCTGGGGAGGCAGAGACAGGAGGGTCCTCCAATCCAGCTGGACAGTTCAACCAGCCAGCGTGTACTAACTGGTGAGAGACCCTGTCTCACGGGAGTGAATGCTATTTCTGAGGAAGACCCCTGAGGTCGTCCTCTGACCTCCACATGTATAAATGCACATGTACACACACCCATGCATTCCCACACACATAAACACACATACATGCGTAAAAATTAGAGGGGGAAAAGAACAGGATTCTCTGAGGAGCTGGGAGCAAGCCTTTCTGCTGGGTAAGGCTTTGTGGGTGTCTCCCTGTGAGGATGTGATGGAGGAGATGGCGACCTGGGAGCAGGCAGTAGGTAGATCAGCCTTCTCCCCCAGTCTTGTGTCCCCAGGCCTCAGAGGCCCCGGCTCTACCAGTTCTCCCAACCCTATGGAAACTAGCTCAGGATGGGCCTTCCTTTGCCTCTGCCAGGCACCCTGGCCACAGGGCATAGACAGAGCTGTTTCCTTGGGCTGCTCTGAGGTGGCCACAGTGGCAGAGAAGAGCCCTTGGCTGAGCACTGGGTAGGGGACCATGGCAGGGTACCCGAGAACCCCCTCAGAAGGGGAGGCCCAGATGACGGCTACCTACAGACCCAGCACAGAGGAGAACTCGTACCAAGGCTCTGTCTCCCGTCTGGGTCCTCAGTGGCTTGCCCTCTGTGTCAGTAGTCCCCTTGGCCAGTGGCCTGGCTGGTGCCATCTGCAGCTGGAAAAGCAGACCTGGTATTAATAGTTGGCTGTGCTCAGCAGCTGCACAGCCAGCTGAAGCACCTGCTGCTGCGGGTGTGTGGCCACCGCCCTGGTGTCTGAGCCCTTGGCTCACTCGTAGATCACTAGTGGAAGGAGTGTGATGGGGGCGGTCGACAGGTGGTCAGCCCTGCTCCCTAGAGGAGCCCAAGGACCTACTAAGACCTTAATAATAACCACAGCACAGCCACACTCTCTGTGATGGTTTGAATGAAAATGGCCCCCTACACTAATAGGAAGTGACACAATTGGCAGGTATGGCCTCGAGTGTCACTGGGGGGTGGGCTTTGAGGTTTCAGAAGCTCAAGCCAGGTCCATTGTTGCTCTCTCTTCCTGCTGCCTGCAGATCCAGATGTAGAACTCTCAGCTACCTCTCTAGCACCATTCTCTGAGCCAATTCTCTAGAAATACATCCCAGGATGAAGAAAATCTTGTTCAGTGCCAAGTGTGAGGACCAGGGTGGGTCATGCAGGCCTGGGACTAGACTTCAGACTCAGGAAAGGCTGCAAAGGCTCGCTCAGCCCAAGGAACCCACCCCAACTCCTGAGGACCCAGAACAACTGGCTGAGCCCTGCCGGAGCAGCGGGTTTGTGGTTAGCCGGGGGAGGGACAGCAGAAAGGGGAAGACAAGAGCAGGGTACTTACTCCTGGCTGTAGCTACAGATGCGCAGGGGTTTCTGGGAGCTGATTGAGCACATGTTTATCTAGTGCTTTCTACATGCCAGGCTCCGTTCTAAGCAGTTTAGAAATGCCACATCATTCAATTCTCAGGAAACCTGGCAGCAGGTCCACCACTGTGGCCAGTTGGTGGATGGGGGATAGGCACAGTTAGGGGCATGGTAGCAACTTCAGGCCTCACAGGGAAGCTCTGTGTCCATCTCCCTAGCCAGACAATGCCAAGCTTCTTCTCAACAGCCAGTGTCCCCTGGCTGCCTATCATACCCCTCTCTCTGGATGTGGTAGGAACTGGGGAATTCACTGCAAATCCTGTGCCCTGTGACCTCCAAGTGTGGCCTCTCTCTAGAGTCCCATCCCGAGGAAGAGCAGCCTAGGCCCTTACTTCATGCTCCAGCTCCTGGATGCGATTAGTCAGCTGCTTTACTTTGGCCTTCGCGCTCTCGGACTCTGCTATCAGCCCCCGGTTCTTCTTGGACAGTTCAACGATTTTGGTAGCAACTAGATCTCCAGCCATCCCAGTTGCCCCTAAAATGAAAGAAATGGCAAGTTCATTAAAAATACAACCTGCACCTCAAATCTACACAGCTGTTCAGAGAGTCAAGCATGGTGTCTAGAAAGTCATGGCCTCCAGCAGGTAAAGAAACTCCATTTCAGCTGAGTTTGGGGGTAAGATAGAGTGTGAACACCCATGTTTCTCATGAAATAGAGTCTATGGAGGAGGGTTCTAGAGAGAAACAACTGACAACTTCCAGAGAAGAAACAGGAATGATCCAGGGATGGTCTCCCTGGGAGCTAATTTCCTCCTGGGACTCAAAAACAACAACAAAAATCTGCTTTTAGCCACCAGAAGACTGTCCAAGGAAGCCGGAGGAGCAGGGAGAGAGCCCACAAGAACGGTACAAATCCTTTCCATGCTTTCCCGAGTCCTTCCTCCAGGATAGCCTCACCCCTGAAGCTGCAACCCTGGGGACAGACATGATCGTTACAAGCGGAAGTCTCACCACTGACCACGGCTCTTCCATACAGGTGGTATAGTACACATCGGAGTGGTGTGGCAGCTCATGTCTGCAATCCCTGTACTTGGGAGATGAACAAAAGGATCAAGAGCTCAAGGCCTGCTTTAGCCTCACAGAGAAATAGAGTACAGCCTGTGCTAAATGAGACCTTGTCTGGAAAAACAAAACAAAACAAAACAAAACAAAACAAAACACAACACAAAGGTGTAATACGCAAGCAGGACGCAAAGGTACCTAGATGGTACCAGTCTCTACAGTCTCCGGCAAGTGGATGAAGGAATTCTAACTGGAGCGTGGGCTGTGCTTGGTGTGATTCTAAGGCAAACAGGAAACGGAGCTGTGCCTGGTGGTACACCAGTAATTCAAGCATTTAGGAGGCTGAGGAAGGCCAAGTTCCAGGACAGCCTGAACTACACAGAGATGTGATGGGAAGAAAAGAGGGGAGAGGAGATGAGGGGAGGGAGACAGGAGAAAAAAAAGGAAGGGAGGGAGGGAAGGGGAAAAAAAAAAACAGACAAACAAGGACCAGCCAGACTTCTCTCTCCAAAGCAAGGGCTGAATGATGATTTCAGCATGGAGAGTGGAGCTGAGCAGTCTCAGGAAGAGTCAGTCGAAGCTGCCAAGTCTGCACTGGCAGATGGCAGAGATGGAACCACCTTTGGTTTAACCACAGTCCCCCCACCTCCCAGCCCCTGAGCAACAGGAAGCAAAGTTGAGTGTCTGTCCTCACAAACCAGAGCCTTGACTCCTGTGTTTTCTGTTCCGAACAGGAAAAGCCAAAGAATGGAGGGAGTAGGTGCATCCAGCTACCCATGGCCTTTAGGATGCTGTGGTCCTCCTGATGGGACCTTTGTCAGAACTGTTCAGGGAGACAGGGAGGGACTCTGGAAAGAGCAGGGTCAGCCCTGCTGCCCCCTATGGTAGATGGTACTAGCTTTCTGTTAACAGCTATCTGGGAAGTATGATGTGGTCTACAGGAGCTGTGTCATCAGGACCAGAGTCCTCAACAATTCACACGGCTAAGGTCAGAGGCATCACTGCAGAGCCTGTGCCTAGCACATACTCACAGGGCCAAGGTTACCCCAAGACCTGTAGGACCAGCCTCTCACAGCTCTGGTGCCAAAATCTTCACCAACAGAAACAAAGTGTAGCCCAGACCTACAGGGCTAGGGTCAGCATGGCAGCTGCTGAAGGGGGCATGCACCTGCTGAGGGTGTTTGGGTCCCAGACTTCTGCAGCATATAGCAGTTGCTGGTAACGTCCAAGCCAAGCACCAAGGAGAAATAGACCTGCCAGCAACTCCATAGACCACTGTGACCACCTGACCCTTGCACTGCTCTCTGGAGCCTGCAAGACAACCGAGCCCACCCTCCTGGACTGCACAGCCATGGAGGAGTTACCTGTGAAGGCAAACCTGTCCTCTTCTATTTTCTTCTTGAGGTGTTTGATCTCAAAGTCCCTCTCCTTCAGCAGTTTGTACAGCCGCCCGTTCTCATCGACTGTCTCCCTGAGTTCACTGCGAAGCTGGTGGATTTCGTCTTCCAGCACCCTGTATGGGAAAGGAGGACCAACTGCTCCTCATAGGCACTAACTAGGGCCCAGGGTCCTGCTTCTTGCTAGGCTTGTAGTACCATGGTTGGGCACTAGGGGGCACTAAAAAGTTGTCTGCACAAAATGGGACTGAAAAGTAATTGATTAAGTGTGGATGCACCATGCAGGAAGGCTTGGACAGCGTTGCTTATTTCTTCATATAGGTTATATAAAAACCCTCATTGTGTGTGTTTGTGAGCGTGTGTCCACGTGTACGGGTGCATTTGTGTGTGTACAGTTTGAAGCCAGCAAAAATACATTCTGAGCAAAACTAGAAGCGAGACAATTTATCAGTGGCTTTGGTCTTTGGTACAAGGCTAGCAGGAGGTGCCACATCAGCCTGCGTGGATCTGTGTGTGCCCACGGCACTGTCAAGTCCAGAGCACTGAGAAGATTGTGGACATCTTTCAACCTTCCTACCAGTGATTAAAAAAAAAAAAAAAGGTAAGGAATCTGCACAGCCTCACAACAGTGGTGTTTACGTTCTGCTGTCTCTCAGGGTGTGTGTGTGGAGTGCTGGCAGAGGTGGAAGCCAGGCAGAACCAGGATGACCTACAAACTATCAATTCCATCCCTTTCCTTAGAAACATGGATTTTAGCAAAGTGACTCTGAAAGAAACTCCCGACCAATGACCAATAAACCACAGCTTGAGGAGTTTACAGTCCTCCATCTGGCTCACACACACGGCCCAGCAGCTCGCATCCAGAAAGCAGAGCCATGTCGGCTACAAGAGGCCTCAGCTATCTGTGCCAAACCACTATGAGCTTACAAACACTTGCCCAGTTGAAACATCTGTCTATATCTGCAACCACTTCATCCCTCCCTCCCCACTGCCCCTCCCTCTCCACCGTCCCCTCCCTCTCTACCTTCCTGCATGCTGCTGAGGAGGTCCTTACCTCTTCTCAAAGATGTTTTTCAGGTTCTGCTCCTCTGTGTCAAGGAGGCTGAGGCTGTCTGGGATCTCCACAAGCCCCTCCTGGTCAACTTTGCTTTTACAGCTCAGCTCTTTCTCCTTCTTTTTCTCCATCTGTTTCTGTAATCTTCTGTGCTGCAGCTCCTGCATGGCCTTGAACTGGAGTCGCAGAGTGTCTGCTGAGCTTTCCTCAGCCGCCATCCTGCCCTGAAGACAGAGAAAGCCAGAAGGTGACTGCACAGCTAGCCTGTGGCAATGTGAGCCATCTGAGGCCCAGGTTCTCACAGAGCCATCAGTGAGTCCAAGAAGACACTCAGAATCTTTCACCTCAATCACCGACAGCCAGGGCTGAGCAGAGACTGCCTGGCCCTTCTGTCAGCACCTCTCAACTCTGAAGGTGTCTGGGCCCATCCTCAGACCAGCTAGACCCCCATCTCTGGAAAATCGGCCCCAGCTATCATTTCTTCTTTCAAAGTTGAGGGATAGATCTGGGCGGATGGCACATGTCTACAATCCCAGACTTTAGATCTCAGCAGGAGAATTAGTTTAAGGCCGGCCTGGGCTATATGGTCCTGTGTGTCAAAAGCCAAAAATAAATAAATATACAAACAACTTGTCTGAGGTGTAATTCATATCCATTAAAGCACATACATCAAATCTTTCTACCTGTGCTGCTGAGGTGATCCACTGCTGGTGCTCAGAAGACAAGTCCCTTAGAGTCAGTCTGTCTGGCATGCACCCTCGCTCCATGTCTGTTCTTCCCTTTCCACAGGCAAGGGAAGGGCTCAAACTGACACAAAAACCTTACCTACCTTAGGGTGTAACACACCAACAAAGCCACCCTAGTTTTCTGTTTCCTCTCTGAAATTTCACTATCAATATCAAAGTAGGAGTTTGTCCCAAGATGTTGTCTATCTCAGCCTCCTCCCAATTCCAAACAGAATCTAGGAGACAATTCCTATCTTCTGGGACCATCCATCTCTCCCCAAACGTCTCTATTCCCTGGCTCCCTCTGCCCTGGATGCTCATCTACTACTCAGAGCCAGCAGCACGTGCCGCATGAGGACATGTCAAATAACTCACCTGGCCTTTTCTCCTGCTTCACTGGCTACTGCCAGCTAATTACTGCAGGCCCCAGGGCACCCTTGGTTTTCCACTTATCCCTAAGCCACCACAGTCGTATCCGGCCCACACATCAATCCCCCACACCAGAGCTGCTATTCTGCTTTTCGACAGATACGACCCTCAGCTAGGCCACGGCCACCACAAAGGCATCTCCGCCACACCCAAAGCCCCCCGCGTGCCCCTTGCTCTCTCTCACAGACCCTTGCAGTCCCCACCCCATGCTACTCTGCTGACTTGTTCTGCCTTTTGCAGAATTTCACAGGACCAGAGTCACACAGTGGTTAGGTTTTTGTGACTAGATCTTTTTTTCTTTTTGCCCAGTGCCACTTTTCAGATATTCGCTCCCACTGCTTCATGTTTCAGGCCACTCCTTTTCGCTACTGTGTAGCATTTTAATGTCTAGACGCCACACTGGCCTATAGTTCTACCTGCCACTTGGAAGTCTGAATAGTTTCCAGTTTATCCCAGAATCAAACTGCTATGAACATCCACACTGAGACAACCATGTGGGCATGTTTTCATTTCTCTTGGTAAATAATCTGTGACAACAGCCACTTGGGGGACGAATGATTTAGTCTGGCTCACAGTCTTGGGGACACAGGCAGCCATGGCGGGGAAGGGCGGCAACTATCAGGACAGAGAGGGCAATGTGGTTACTGCACACTCCCCCTTTCCATCTCCTACCTTTTATTCAGTCTGGGACTCCATGGGATGGTGGGTCTTCCCTCCCAGACATACTCAGGGCGTATTTCCTAGATGGTTTCGTCAGGTTGTTGGTGAGTATGAACTACCATCCCTGCGTCTAAGCCAGGTCACCTGACATGTAGCACACTTTACACACCAATTGTCTGTTTTCTCACTAGTATGTAAACTACAGAGGACGCACATTTGTTTTAGTTGTTTGAGATGGGGTCCTGCAGTGGCTGGTGCTGGCACTTGCTGTGTAGACCAGGCTTGCCTCAAACTCATGGCAACCCGCCTGCGTTAACCTCTCGGACGCTGGAGTTACAGGTATGTGCTACCATGGCTAGCAGGACACAGGATTGATTTATTTATTATGTAGACAACATCCTCCATGTATGGCTGCACACCAGGAGAGGGCGCCAGATCTCATTGCAGATGGTTGTGAGCCACCATGTGGTTGCTGGGAATTGAACTCATGACCTCTGCAAGAGCAGCTAGTGTTCTTAACCTCTGAGCCATCTCTCCCGCCCCAGGACACGCCATTTTCATCCACCTTGTTCATGGCCACGTTACAGGACCTAACAGTGTTTGGGACATGGTAGGTGCTTAACTAATATTTCCAGGAAAAGTGAAAGAATTTGGCCTTTTATAGATAATTATTATACTTTGTAACTGTAACAAATACTTAGATAACCACAGACAACCATAATTCCTTACAATCTTTGTTCTGTTTTCCTTTTTAAGACAAGATCTTCGTATTTAGTCCAGTCTGGCTTCTTACGTGAGTATGGTTGTCAATTTGGGGCTAACATGGGGTTTCTAGTAAGTTTTAGACCAGCCGGGGCTACAGAGTGAAGCCCTCGCTACTCAAAAGACCAAAAGGAGAAGGAAAAGACGTTTTGTTAAGTGCCTGGGCAGGGTCCAGAACCTGCAGACCTGAGCAGCACTTCCCACCATGCCGCCACTTTCCATCTTGTGTTCAACCCTACCCCCCTCATCCCCCCCCCATAGTAATAAATCCCCAGTAATAGCTTGAGGCCTCTGGAGCCCAGGCAGGGCAGCAGTGCCTATGCAGGGGTGGGGTGGGGTGAGGCCTGAGGCCACATGCTGAGTGGTGCTGCAGAAGACCTGAGCCCTGGTCTTACCCGCACAGGACGAGGGTCCGTCCTCTGCCTCACTAGCCCTTCCCACACGGAGTCCGCCCTCGGAGGGGCAGCGCAGCCCGGGCCTCAGGCCCAGGGAGACAACTCGCTGCGGCCGCGGCCCGGATCTTACTTAGGTTCGGTTCCCACTCTCGGGTCCTGGTTCAGTTTCCACTCGGCCCCCGACTCTCGTCCCCTGATTTGGTCCCCCACTCTCGGGTCCCGGTTCGGTTCCCACTCTCGGCCCCAGGTTCGGTCCCCGCCAAGCTCCCGGCCTCTGCAGCCCCCCCAACACTTACCGCGGCCCTGTTTCAAGATCTGTCCTCAGGGCCGCCGGCTGGCCCTTCCTCCGCCCTTCCCGACGCCGGCACGCGCTGCCCCGGCAACCGTCACCAGGGAAACCAATCAGGTCGCCTGCGTCTACGGGGACCGGGAGAGCCCCGAAAGAACTGAGTGGACGGTGCTGCGGGCCGGGTAGACCTACCAAACTGCACCCACCAACTGGACGAAGAGGGCACCGCGCCCCTGAAGCCTTTACTCTTCCGGAGTGTATTTTATTTAAGGATTAATTTTATTTTATTTATTTTTAAAGGCAAGGTCTCATGCATCCCAGGCTGGCCTCAAACTCACTCTGAAGCCAAGGATGACATTGAACTTTGGATCCTCCTGCCCCACTGAGTGCTGGATGACGAGCTGCACCACCACGGGTGTGCAGTGTCTTTTAAAAAGTGGCGCACGCCTTTAATCCCAGCACTTGGGAGGCAGAGCCAGGCGGATCTCTGTGAGTTCGAGGCCAGCCTGGGCTACCAAGTGAGTTCCAGGAAAGGCACAAAGCTACACAGAGAAACCCTGTCTCGAAAAAACCAAAAAAAAAAAAAAAAAAAAAACCGCACAAGGATGCATATCCTACTTGCCTGCAAGGGTTTTGGAAAGTGGATGATTTATCATTCAATGTAACGTAGTTACCCATAGTATCCTTGGAAAATATGAAACAAGGTGAGGAGGTTGTTTTATGATGATGATTGCAGCAGGCCAAACATTAATAATCTAAAAAATCCTTTTCTTCAAATGGTGCACAGAACAAAACTAAAGGAATATTAGAAGTGATTATGGGATACATCACGGATGACAACAACGTGTCCCTAGCCAGTCTAGCCAAATCTCTGAGCTTCAAGTTCACTGGAAACCCTATCTTGACTAAAGGTGGAGAGCAGTTGAGGATAAACACTGAAGACAAACTCTCTTTCCCATGCACATATGCACCCACACAAACACGCACACATACCACTAAGAAAACTCATACATGAAACAAAACACACAGGGATTATATCTGTATGGAAGAATTTTAGTGCGTTTTATTTTATTTTATTTTATTTTGCATCTTTAGAAGTTTTAAAAATAATGAAATTTGGTTTTGTTTTTAAAAGAAAACACTTTTTAAAAATTATTTTTGACAGCCAGGCAGTGGCGGCACACGCCTTTAATCCCAGCACTCGGGAGGCAGAGGCAGGTGGATCTCTGTGAGTTCGAGGCCAGCCTGGTCTACAGAGCGCGATCCAGGACAGGCACCAAAACTACGCAGAGAAACCCTATCTCGGAAAAAAAAATAAAAAAAAATAAAAAAATTATTTTTGACAGTGCACTTCCCAGTTTGACATTGCTGTATTTCAGAGCCATGAAGGGAAGCAAAACCACAGGAAAGATGATCCAAGGGAGGCCTCCAGGTATGCCCACAGGCCTTTGTAACATGAAAGCCGTCAGCTGTATCGAAGCTGTTTTTCTTTTTGTTTCCCAACCACGTAAAGTGAGTCCGCATCATTACCCGTGAAGGCACAGGGCTGGCCCTCACAGCACTACACCTCCCTGCCCACCCCTTGGAAGTGCGATAGTATGCACAGCATCTCATTCATAAAGCTGCGTTGTCGTGTGTGTGTGTGTGTGTGTGTGTGTGTGTGTGTGTGTGTGTGTGTATGTTTGCAACCTGTGTGCTTGTGCCCCTGGAGGCCAGAAGACATTGGGTCCCCTGGAAGAGCAGGAATTCTTCTTAGCTGCTGAGCCATAGCTCCAGCCTTCCACAAAACTTCTTTAGCATACATTTTGGTAAATTTAAACTTCCAAGGGAACACACCCACTACACACCGCCTTTCCCTGGCCGTGGTGCCTCTGTCATTTTCCTAGTGCAGATGTGCTGAGGTGACCAGAAAGCACACACCAAGAGAACTTTTGTTTGCTCTTCAGTTGCCTGTGTGTTGAGCTGAGGTTGAGACCTGGAAATCTGCAGGACAGCCAAGAGGCAGAATGGGTTCAGCAGACAGCACCTCAAAGCAGCAGGGTCTACGAAGCATGCATGTATCATTCATTCACCTCATACTCACGAGGGAAACTGTGGTATGGGGATATAGGAGCCAGATGCACTTAAAGGGCTCTCAATAGCACTGTCCCCAGAAGCAAGTCAGGTTTCCATTAAGAAGAGAATATGTTGCATCAGAAGATACAGAATTTCAAGCTGGCCTCCTAGGGTATGTATTAGAAAGTTTCAAGCTGGGCATGGATGCACTTGTCTGCAAACCCAGCACTTTGGAGGAACAGGTAGGAGGATCCCAAATTCAAGTCCAGTCTGGGCTCTGTAATGAGTTCCAAGCCTGAGCTACATTCACAGGGAAACCTGTCCTAAGAGAGAAAGGGCTGGAGATGTAGATGTACTAGATGCTTGCCTATCATGTATGAGGCCCTGGTTCCATCCCCAGCACCACAGAGTGAGTGTGTGTGTGTGTGTGTGTGTGTGTAAAACATTTTGGGCTAAAGGATTGCTTTTTACTAAATCATTTTATATGTATGAGTGTTTTCTTGCATGTATGTCTGTGTCCCATGTGCATGCCATGCCCCTATAGAGGCCAGAGAGAGCATCAGATCCTCAGGAACCTGAGCTGTAGGGAGCTGCGTGCAGCCGTGCCTTAAAGATGGCGCTGGTTACCGCCTTCCGCCATCCCGACGGCGAGCGCTCCCTGTGGTAAACAACTCCATATAAGGCTATACGGAATTTGTGGCTTGCTTACGCATGCTTGAGCCTATTGGGCAATGCCCACGTGGCGACCTGGGGTTGGCTGCATTTAAGGCTATTTAAGGCCTGGAGAGGCTTTGCCCGGGGGATTTTTTAGAAGTCAGAAGATTGTTCAAAGGCCTGAATAAACTGCAGGAAGAAGAGCTCGGTGTCGTGTCTTCCTTGCTGGTCGAGGTGGTCTCGACACTGAGCCACAGACAGTTGTGAGCCACCACATGGGTGCTAGAAATCAAATGCAGATCCTCTGTGAGAGCAGCAAGTGCTCTTAACCAGAGTCATCTCTGCAGCTCCTAAGGATTGCTTTCAATAAGGATGCTCTATTAACCCATTCTCACAAGACCAGGAACATTTATTTTTCTTTAGTCTGAAAATTTCCTGTAGTTTATAAACTTGATGCTCTACCATTCAAGAAGCCAAGAGAATGTGAATCCATCTTCACTTTGTTATCCCAGCCCTGACATCCCGTTTCGCTAACAAGTATTTGTAGAATACTGCTTGATTGTTTTAACTTTTAAAATTACATTTTATTGATTTGTTGGGGGGCACCTATGCCATGCATGTGCGTGGAGGTCCAGGGACGATTTGTAGGAGTTGGTGGAACTCAGGTCATCAGGGCTGGCAGCAGGTGCCTCTGTCTGCTGAGCCATCTCACCGGCCCTTGATTATGTAGCATGCTTTAATCACAACTATTTGTAACATATTTCCAGAAATATAAAATACTCAGATTAAACACAAGAAAGAAAACAGGGGCTGGAGAGATGGCTCAGAGGTTAAGAGCACTCTATTCTTTCAGAGGACCTGAGTTCAACTCCCAGCAACTTCATGGTGGCTCACAACCATCTGCAATGAGATCTGGTGCCCTCCTCTGGCATGCAGGCAGAACACTGTATACACAATAAAAAAAAAAAAAACTTTAATAAAAAAATACTTAAAAAAAAAGAAAACAGAACATCTTAAACATTTGATATTCCCATTGACTCTTCATATTCTGCAACTGGGACATGACTTAACATTTCTCTTTTTAAAATATTTTTTGAGATTATAATTACATCTTTTCCCTCTTCCTTTTCCTTCCTCCAAACCTTTCCATATATCCTTCTCTGCTTCCTTTCAAAGTTATGGCCTCTTTTTAATTGGTGTGTGTGATGCCACCTGTCCAGTCTGAATAATGCCACTTGTATGTATGTTTTCAGGACTGACCGCTTGATACTGGACAGACAATTTGTGCTCTTCTCTGAGGAGCACTACTTCTCCTGGCCTCAGCATTCCTTAGTTGCCTGTAGTTCTTTGTCCAGGGTTGAGGCCTTGTGAACTTCTCCCTCTCCATGTTAGCATGTTTGTTGAAATCATTTTGATCAGTTCATGCTTAGGCAGCCATGTTGGTGAGACTTCATGGGTGTAGCTTCTGACATTTCTGGGAGAAACAATCTCATAGCAAACTTATTTGTGTGCATGCCTGTGGAGGCCAGACACCAACCTTGGCGTTGATTCTCAGAAGCCATTCATCCAGTTTGAGACAGGGTGTAATAGTTTTGTCAATTGTTACAGTCTAGTCTCACCTGGGAAGAGAGTTTCAGTGGGATTGTCTAATTTACGGTGGCCTGTAGGCTACTGTCTTGTTTAATTGTGGGTGACACCTGGGTTAGGGTTTTGAATTGTAGAAGGATAGAAACAGTAAGCTGGGCAGTAGGGAAGAATGCATTCATTTCATTGCTCTTGAGTGCTCTGCAGTGATGGACTGAACCTGGAACTGTCAGCTAAGATCAACTTTTCCTCCTAACTGGCTTGTCAGAGCAGTTTCCATAGCAACAGAAAGGCCTCTCGATGGCCCCAGGATCACCAATCTGGCTAGGCTGTCTGCCTGCCTGCCTCCTCAGCACTGGGATCACAAGCTTAAGCACCACACTTGCCTTTTTCTACAAGGGTTCATGGGATTGAACTGAGGTCCTCAGATTTGCAAGGCAAGCTCTTTACCAACTGAGCCAACGTGCCAGCTCACATGTATTTATCTTTTGAAGATAACAAGGTCATCAAGTAGGCTTCCCTCACTGAAATTATATTCCTCCTACAAATAATCAGCATAAAGTCATTCTGCTCAACAAAAAACCAAAATGAACGGAAAAGTGACTCTGAGATGAGCCAAGTCACAAACTTCATTTCATTTTTTAAATTAAGTTATTTTATGTGACTAAGGGTTTGTCTGGTGCCAGAGGAGACAAGAAGAGGTCATTGGATCCCTTGGAACTGGAATTATAGATGGTTGTGAGCTGCCATCTAGGTGCTTAGAATTGAACCTGGGTCCTCTGGAAGAGCAGCCATTGCTCTTAACCACTGAGCCATCTCTCCAGTTTCCTCCATTTTCTTAAACAGCAGTATTACCATTGCTATGAGAATCAAACCGGCTGTGGAAGAACTTTGTAGTGCGGGAAGTACCCACTGTCTACACTACTGCATACCTAGCTGACCTACTTCATAATGGGAGTTTTACTGAAACTTAAAAGCCAAGGCACCCACCTATCCAGCTCCACCTCAGCTTCGGAGGTCCAAAATCCAATCTACCACCTGGCCTGAGTATCTCTTGGGTCTGAGTCACAGCATGTAAACAGGACACTGAACCAAAAGCTTACATTTATTTGGTTGTTGGAACCTCTATCCAGAGCTCTTTTCCCAGGAGCAGACCCTAATCGGGCCCAAAGAGCCACCACAGAGGTGCTGTGAGCACAGATTTGGAGCAGAGACAACAGCCTTGAGGCATTTTTGGCCCAGATTTTAAAGCCTTACTGATTATTCAGCTTCTTACTCAGGAGCCCCAGAGGATTAAAAAGCTCGATTTCTTCAGACTCAAGCCTTTTGATGGAAGGTCTGCCTCTTCAGCCTGTGATGGACCCGAGTTTTGCTGGCCCCAGCTTCCCCTAGACCCTGGAACATTTTGTTCTAGTGATGCATCACTTTGGTTACAGGAAGATCTGATTCCACCAATGGAGCGACGTCTAAAATGTGTTTGTGTATATGGAGAGCTCAGTCATCACATGTTGACTTCCTCAGTGTTCTGACAAGACCCAGTGACCTCCAGTTCCAAGTGACCTCCCAGCTGGATGAGATCTACCCTGGCCCTTCACCTAGCCATTAACACAATGGACTGGACTAGACTGGACTGGGAATACACTGTGATTTTCCTCTCAAACTTCTCTATTTTATTCTCAGCTCATGTCATGGGTTTTTGTTGTTGTTTAATGTTTTTATGTAGCTTTTTTCTTTCTTTCTGGTGCTGGACATTGAACCCAGGGCCTCAAATATGCTGTACAAATGCTTTACCACTGGGCCATACCCCCAGCCACACGTGGAGACAACCTGATCTTGGTAATTATGTTTGTTCTGCTGCCTAGGCCTCCAGTGCCTTACACCACTTACTAGCATCTGACTTGCATTTCCACAGTGAACACAGTTTGTGTGTGGACCTCTTCAGCCTCCCCCTTAGAGAGCTGAGACAAACAAATCTTTGTGGTTGATATATTGTGCACCCCAATAAACTTACCTGGTGGTCAGAGAACAGGACAGCCACAATATTAAACATAGGTTTAGGCAGCGGTAGCACAGACCTTTAATCCTAGCATTCAGGAGGCAGAGATCCGTCTGGATCTCTGTTGAGTTCAAAGCCACACTGGAAACAGCCAGCATGGTGACTCACGCCTTTAATCCCAGGAAGTGATGGCAGAAAGAGAAAGGTATGTAAGACATGAAGATCAGGAACTAGAGCCTTGTTAAACTGTTAAGATTTTAGCAGCAGTTCAGCTGAGACCCATTTGGATGAGGACTCAGAGGCTTCCAGTCTGAGGAAACAGGATCAGCTGAGGAATTGGCAAGGTGAGGATGGATGTGGCTCGTTCTATTTCTCCGATCTTCCAGCGTTCACCCCAGTACTTGGCTCCAGGTTTGTTTTATTAATAAGGCCTTTTGAGATTCGTGTTACAAATCTTCACTAGCACGAGGAGACAGTAACAGATTCCCGGCCTACGTTAGGGAGTGGAGGGGACAGATGTGAGACAAGCTGGCAGGGCTTGGTGACTGGCCCACTGTAGAATAGGAGGAAGGACACGGCTAAGTTTCAGAGCATGGGGAGATGGTGGAAGCTGGAGGAGGAGCTGCTGACAGAAATGTAAACCTGAAGTGGGTGCCAGCAAGGTAGACAGCAGCCTCTGCTGAAGATGACCTTTTAGTCATCCAGTTACACGGGAAACAGCCCAGAATACTGGAGAGCGACGATGGCCTCAGCCTGACCCACTTACGATAACTTTCCTCTTTTGTCCCTGCCCCATGCCGGTGGCTGAGGGGAAAGCAGACTCCTGGAGCCTGGGACGCAGGCACATGCACAGTGCTGGTTCTTCCTGAACTTACCCAGGTTCACTGGCCTCATGGCACTCTATTATGGCCGAGGCTCTTCCTTTTCTCCTAAATCCAGGATGGGGAACATGGTTCCTATAGCTCTGCTGCTTGATATGCAGCACCTTCTACTCCATGACCCTTTGGCTTTGGCCTTGCAGCTATGAGGGAGTGGGCTGCAGATTTACATAGGGCTAGAACCTGAATCCTGGGACTCTGGGCTTCAGTCCCTCATCTACACACAGGGGCATGGTTTTCCATGACCACTGCAGTCAGCGAGCAGCTGGGCCTCTCCATTTCTGAGGTGCTCCATTAGGGAGCTTGTAAATGTGGTCAGAACCGACTCTAGCCACCAGATGTCACTGTTGCTCAGACACAGCATCCCCAGTAGTGGCAGATGGGTTCTGGAACACCCAGTGAGCACCTCAAACCTTCAGACAGGTGCTCAGGTCTCTTAAACAAAACAGTGAGGGGTTTGCTCATGAGCTGTGCACATCCTCCACATTCTTCAAGTTTCTCCACATTCCTCATACTGTCTAATGCAACAAAATGCTGCGTAACCATTGTTACACTACACCCTTAGGAGCCCCACAGGAAAAGGAAATCCACACATGCCCAGTACTGACACAAAAATAAAATATTTCACATCTGTGGTTGGATGAATCCATGGACATGGAAAACCATGGACAGAAGACCAACCGGAACTTGATAAGACTTACTCTAATGAATTCAACAAGCATTAACTGAGCCAGAAACTAATCCCAGGCGCTTTGGATGAAAAAGACCCTTGTGCCCTGATAGGTAACTGGGAAGAAAGGCCTGAAACAATCACACCACACTCCATTAATATCCAACATGGGGATGAGAATTTTCTCCCTGAAGAGCCAAAGCAGAATGCTGTTTCTCTGGGGAGACTTCCAATCCCCACCCTGGGATCTGCTTCCTCCACTGGCAGCCATGTTTGCTGTGATCTTTGAACGTATACGCAGTACAATCATAGTAACAGCAGCCATGTACTGAGTTACTAAAGCATACCATGCTAGGCTAGGCCCTTGAACTTCCTGTTTTCTCTAATCCTAGATAGTGTCCCCACTTTAGAGGAAGACACACCTATCTGGCTCAGAGGGGCAGAACCATGAGCCCAGGTGTTACTCAATAACAAATTCTCAAAATGCAGAACATCACTAAAGCAGGAAGCCAAAAAACAGAGAACTTTCTCAAACTTGTTCCAGCAGCAGCTAGACAGGACCACAGAAACGTAGCTAGTACATGCTCTCACGTCATGTGCTGGCTGGGTCCAGATCATACAGTCCCTGATTAGGACATGCACACACACACACACACACACACACACACACACACACACACACACACACACAAATGTGGTAAAAGGGAGAGGGTTGGAGAGATGGCTCAATGGTTAAGAGCAAGAACTGCTTTTGTAGAGAACCCAAATTCAGTTCCCAGCATAACCGCCTGTAATTCTAGCTCCAGGGATACTCAATGTCTCCAGCCTCTGAGGGCACCTGCAGTCATATGCACATATCCACATACATACCCACATCTATGCATAATTAAAATAAAAACTTCTCAGAGCAGTGGGGCACACAGTAGGTGCCCAGCAAACGCTAACCGTTGCTCTTAGCGTAGATGGCCTTTAACTATCTCCCACCACAGGTACAAACATTCTGTTTTCTAATTTTTATGCTGCTCTGAGGGAAGATTTACTTTTTTCTGTGCTGAAATAAACACAAGACATCTGATGTGTTCACTTATTTTAATAACAATACATATGCCATGTTGTCACTATGGAATGTAAGTTCAGGCTGGAAAGGGGGATTTTACAGTGCACTAAGCATTCTGTATATCCAAGTCCGCCCACCATATCCCTCACTTTTGGTACTTTAATATCTATGATTCTACAGGGAAAGTAAGACACACTGAGCACATTAAGCTGTGTATTTCCTTTATTACTGACATAAGTATTACCACTCACAGGACCTATTTCTGCTGGGATGTAGCTCAGTGGCACTGGCATTAAAAACGCCTAGCCTATGTGAGGCACTGCATTTAATGCCCAGCACCACAAAAAAGAAACAAAGATACCTGTTGCAAGATGATGTCTAAGAACTATTCTATTACAAAGCAGCAAAAATATAACTTTGCAGTTATAAAAGAGCTAAACTGGAACCCACAATTACTCTGTTTATGAGTCTAATAAACTGCTTCTCTGCAGCTCTCATCAGCTCTACCAGCTGTTGTACACACACACACACACACACACACACACACACACACACTCCCTCCCCTCCCCCTCAGTCGGTTGTAGGGGGCTTTATAAGTTAGTTATTTTTCATGCACTCTTTGGCATGTGTTTTCAGAAGACGACAAACCTTAAAACCTTGAGTTCTAAAGCCAGCCTGCAGGTTAAATGAACTGAGGCAAACGTGATTCCTCCCTGACACATCCCACAGCAAGGCCTGCTCTGAAGCACACTGTGTGTCCGCACTGCCCACTGTCCTCAAAATTTTCATCACAAGGGTGCAGGGAGAACGCTGTTACCAACTATACATTCAGGTGACAGGTTTCTTTTGTGTTAACTTGACTCGCCCCCAAGTGACCTAGTTAGTGAACTAGTCATTAACAATATGGTCAAAAGGTAAATCAAGCTGGCAAGAAAGTAAGCCAATGTTCAATACTGAGTTATTGTCTAAACCCATGTTATTTATTGTAGACACAAACATGTAACCTCAATATGAGACGTCTAAATAAAGCAAGCAGTTCCCAGATCAAGGCAGCAGCTCGTCTTCTAAGGCTTCGGCTTGGCCCAGAATTCCTTATACATGGAGTAGCCCATACCTAAAGAAAAAGAAGAGAAACATTAAAACATCTCTCTCAGCATTTAGAAAACACACAACAGTCTGCCAGGAGAGCTGGACACCAGAGGCACACACTCCAGCCTCCTCACGTTCAATCCTAAAACTCTTTAACTTCCAAGCTGGGTACGGCTGGGGTGAGCAGCTCACTCCATCAGTGTTTTAATGAACAGCCAGTATTTGCCTGGCAATTTCTAAAACACCCACTATATAATAGCAGATAAAGTTAGTCAGCTGTGATGCCAGTAAAAGCATGTACATTTTAGAATCTTTTCTGCTTTCCCAAACTCAATACAAAAATCACATTCTTACCAACCTACATTCAGACGGCAGTGAAGTTCTAATAAGGTTTGTCTATTGTAGTAGGGAAGCTGCACCACTGCTCTAATGAACTGATTATTCTTTCACAAGAAAGTGAGTCAAGGAGAAGCACACATCTGACCAGGTCCTGCTGGAACCTACCAAGCGTCATGGCTCCAACAACGAAGCCCTGGGCTGCCACACGCATGTGGATCAAGTGAATGGACATCTTCGTATTTCCCCTGTTCTTCAGTTTGTATAAGCCATATGCAACAATTGCTGCAAACCCGGCCATTCCTGCAAATCACAGTCACAATCATGTTAGATGTGCGGGAGAGGGACAATTTCACCACTGATCAGTGTACTTTCTGCTATTTCTGTAAGGATACTTTTATCAGCTCATTAACTGTGTGAAAACACACAAAGTTTTCAATCTTTTTTGCTTCACAAGTCCAAATCTAGAATTCATAGCAAACAGCAGCAAATTTAGATCCTTTTCTTGGGTCTCTCTCTTTTTTTTTTTTTTTTTTTTTTTTGAAACAGCATCTCACTGTGTAGCCCTGGCTGGCCTTGAATTCCACCTATCTCTGCCTATCAAGCACTGGGTTTTTTTTTTTGTGTGTGTATGTGCAGGGTCGCAAGTAGCGACCTGGGGGCTGGCCTCAAATTTGCTATGAACAGAAGATGACCTTGAACCGGATCCTCCTGTCCCTACATTCCAAGTGCTGGGTTCTGAGCCACAATGCCTGGCTAAGGATTCCTTCTGAAAAACTGCGTTTGTGGAATAAGAAGACAGATTTAAGAATTGTCAAGGGTAGTGAGATGTCTCAGCACTTGCTGCCAAGCCTGATGCCAACAGCAATCCCTGTAATTACAGTAGCACTCCTATGGACAGATGGGAGGTGGAGCAGGAGATCACACAGGAGGTTATGGGCCAGCCAGCCTGGAGTATGTAGTACAGAGAAAATACAAGACAGCTGCCTCAGTGTGGTGGAAAGAGAACAGACTCCTGGCCGGGCGTTGGTGGCGCACGCCTTTAATCCCAGCACTCGGGAGGCAGAGCCAGGCAGATCTCTGTGAGTTCGAGGCCAGCCTGGGCTACCAAGTGAGCTCCAG
>CABHPH010144670.1:0-11347 GCA_902168325.1 Peromyscus nudipes
GACCCCTGGCTGCAGCAGACCAACAGAATAGGCGACTGTGGCTGGAGAATCGGGTATCAGAGTAATGTTTGACCTCGGGAAACAGTAAGTCCAGACGAAACTGCAATTGCTTTGATAAGTGTTTGGGTTGAGGCTAGAATTTCATAAAATTACAGACATCTGTTCTGAAAACTAAGATTTCTCCTTACCAAGTACCCCATCGCCACTCCTCCTGCCTCATGGTTTTGGTTTCCAAGCCATGTCTACTTGAAGCTTAATGCGGCCTCTTCTCCGGCCCTCTTACTGTATTGCACTAAGCCTTTGGGGTGTGGGGTGTGGGGTGTCGGGACAGTGCTGAGGACTGAACCCAGGGCCTTGAGCATGGTAAACACTCCCAGGCCCACCTCAAGACCTCTCAGACCTCCTGCAGGACTCTTTCCCAACTCACAGACTTACTCCAAAAAGGGGGCAGGAGAAAGGAAGACAGACCCTCTCCAGTGTCTGTCCCCCTCAAAAGACCAGGAACTTCTGGATTTGCAGGGGGGGAGGTAGATAATAGAAAGAGTTGCTCTTCAGGCAGGTCTTGAAAAACACACGGACTGTTGGTTGACCAGGCAAAAACAAATATTAATCTGAATGCTTGGTTTGTATCCTGTCCTGTGAGAGAGGGATCATAAGACCAGCCCTCCGGAGCGGCTGAGAGACTGGCTCCCTTTTCACTGGAAACGTGACATTCTAGAAGGCACTGGTCTACAATGTTTGCCCTCTGTGCCCTTCTAACACGATGAAGAAGAAGAAATGGCAGGTGCTTGAGATGATCAGCACCTCACTTTCCCCAGGAATTCCTCCATTTCTGACACATCTGCTATTTGGTAGTCGGGATGGGGCAACACAGTGGACTCTGTCCCCTGAGGTCATTCACCCTTCCCTCCACCCCCGCCTAGCGGTGTTGCACAAGGGACCTGAAGGTGACAGGGCCCAGAGGCTCACCAGCCACACTCACCTCACATCTGGAAGCCTCCTACTTCCTGAGCTCGTCTGTGTAATTCTTGCCTTGATCTCCCCAGATTCTCTCCACGCCACCTTGACCGGTCTTCAACCCTTCTCTTCCCCCAAACCCAGTCAAATTTCTTTTTTCCAGTCACAGAACTGCCGGTCGAAACTCACTAGGTGGGAGGTTCATCAGCGGGGAAGAATCGGCGCCTGGGGGGATCTGGCTGGATAGGTATGGGGGATCGAGGCCAAGCCCCTAGTCCCCGGTCCTCCCATGGCAGTCCCCCAGCTCTAAGCACCCTCACTCTCCTGCTGCTCCTCTGTGGACAGGGTAAGGAAGGGCCAGGAAGAGTTGGGCACATCTAGAGGTTAGGCTGCGGGTAGGGGTGGGAATGTGAGCACGTGTGAGTGAGGGGGGATGAGTGCTGAGTCCCTGTCGCTAGCCAACGCTGAAAGAGGCCTGCCTGTCTTGTTTCCCATTTAACCGGAGGAAGGCTACAGATGGAGTCTGAGGACCCCAGAGATAAGAGGTCTGACCGGCTTACACGATTTTTAGTATAGAAAACGAGGGAGCCGGGCGGCGGTGGCGCACGCCTTTAATCCCAGCACTCGGGAGGCCGAGGCAGGTGGATCTCTGTGAGTTCGAGGCCAGCCTGGGCTACAGAGCAAGATCCAGGACAGACACCAAAACTACACAGTGAAACCCTGTCTTGAAGAAGGAGGCGAGGAGTAGGAGGCTGAAGGTTGGGGCTGGGAAAGCGCCCACGCAGAGTGGTAGGAATGGCTGGGATGGAGGATGCCTTTTGGCAGTTCGGCGCATACTGGACTTGGGTAGAACCTGGGTCTGGGCACCGTCTCACTGTCCTCTCCCTTCCGTCCTCAGCTCACTCCCAGTGCAAGATCCTCCGCTGCAATGCCGAGTACGTCTCGTCCACTCTGAGCCTTCGGGAAGGGGGCTCGTCGGGCACGCCACGTGGAGGCGGCCGTGGTGGGCTGGCCTCGGGTGGCTTGTGTCGCGCCCTGCGCTCCTATGCGCTCTGCACTCGGCGCACGGCCCGCACCTGCCGCGGGGACCTCGCCTTCCACTCGGCGGTGCACGGCATCGAGGACCTCATGATCCAGCACAACTGCTCCCGCCAGGGCCCCACGGCCCCGCCCCCGGCCCGGGGCCCCGCCCTTCCCGGAGCTGGCCCCGACCCCCCGACCCCAGACCCCTGCGACTACGAGGCTCGGTTTTCCCGGCTGCACGGACGGGCCCCGGGCTTCTTGCATTGCGCCTCCTTCGGGGACCCCCACGTGCGCAGCTTCCACCACCACTTTCACACATGCCGTGTCCAAGGAGCCTGGCCCCTGCTGGATAACGACTTCCTTTTTGTCCAGGCCACCAGCTCCCCCGTGGCATCGGGGGCCAACGCTACCACCACCCGGAAGGTCAATTTTCCTCCTAATCCACTTTCTGAAGTCCTCTCGCGGTCCACTCCTCATACCACTGCTGGGGCTATAGCCGTAGATATCCACCCAGCTCCTGGTTCCTTGTCTTCCCCAAACATGCCCTCCCATCCTGAGTGGCTTCCTCCCATCAAACGTTGGCTCTTGTAAATCAGTTCCTCTTGATAGGAATGTTATTCAAATGCAGGTAACACTGAAATCGAAGCTGGGGTGGCAGCCGGGGCTAGCAGGGCTGAAGAGTCAGAAGGGACATTTTATTTTCGTTGGGAGTTGCTGAGATTGAGACAAAATAAAAAATTTAAAAAAAAAAATGAGGGGTTGAATAAGGGTCAGGTACTATTGGAGGGCAATAGGGGATGGGATGAAGGACGAGGACCGTGAAGACACCCTGCATCTGCTGGAGTCAGATCCCTGACAGTATATGCTGCTTGACTCGGGGGAGGATGCACTAAGCCCTAATAAACTATTTTCCCTTTTGCCCGCACAGATCACCATCATATTTAAGAACATGCAGGAATGCATTGACCAGAAAGTCTACCAGGCCGAGGTGGACAATCTCCCTGCAGCCTTTGAAGACGGCTCTATCAATGGAGGCGACAGACCCGGGGGCTCGAGTCTGTCCATTCGAACTGCTAACCCCGGGAGCCATGTGGAGATCCGAGCTGCCTACATTGGGACGACTATTATCATTCGACAGACAGCTGGACAGCTCTCCTTCTCCATCAGGGTAGCGGAGGATGTGGCGCGGGCCTTCTCCGCTGAGCAGGACCTACAGCTGTGTGTCGGGGGATGCCCTCCGAGTCAGCGACTCTCTCGCTCAGAGCGCAACCGGCGCGGGGCTATAGCCGTAGATACTGCCAGAAGGCTGTGTAAGGAGGGGCTTCCCGTTGAAGACGCCTACTTCCAATCCTGCGTCTTTGATGTTTCAGTCTCTGGTGACCCCAACTTTACTGTGGCAGCTCAGACAGCTCTGGATGATGCCCGAGTCTTCTTGCCGGATTTAGAGAAATTACATCTTTTCCCCTCAGATGCGGGGCCTCCTCTCTCCCCAGCGACCTTCCTAGTCCCGCTTCTCTCTGGCCTCTTTGTTCTGTGGCTTGGCATTCAGTAAGTAGGCCAGCAACTCCGTGACTAGCTTGGAAATAATCTGAGGGTAGAGGTTGGTGTGAGGACACAAAGATGTGCCGAAGGAAGTAAGTGGGGACAGGGAGACACGGGAGACAGTGACACCCACCTAGAGTCGGATGAGGCTGCAATCCAGGGCTGAAAGGATCCTAGAATAAGGATTCTGGGCCAGGGTTTTGCATTCTAGACCTTGGTAGGGGGTCTTTACCGTGAATTTCCCGGTGCCATCTGTAGTAAGCTGATTGTTCCACTCCACATACACCTGATATCATTCCTGCAAGCCTAGAGATTGTGAGAGTGCTAATGGCCAGCAAAACATTGAAGGGCTGAGAGTTCTTAAAGGCAAGAACTAAGAAAAGGAAGACGTGATTATCTATAAGAAAGTCGAAAGAGGAGAAAATAATTAGGGAAAGCTTTTGGGTTCAGAAATGAAGCAGGTGTTGTCTAGCTCTCAGACAAAGGAAGTCAGCTTTTGGAGACTAGTACCAATACAGAAACTGGCATCCCCACCCCTTACTAATCCATTATTAAAGCTCTAAATTCCCCCACACTGTCCTCTGTCACCTGTGTTGAATCCCCTTACAGATGTGTGACATGGAGCTGAGACAATGTGTTCACTTCCACTGAAAGAAGTCTCGGAGTTCTCAGCCATTGGACCTGCCCTTTTGGAGTTCACAGGCTATTATTAGACAAAACTGATTCACAGGAGGGAATCATGAGTGTTATTATTATTTATTATTATCATTTGTTTTTTTATTTTCCATGGAGCCTCATCTAGCCCAGGCTGGCCTTGAACTGCTGGTCTGACTGTCTGTACTCCTCAAGGGCTGGGGTTGAAGTGCACCTATGTCTTGGAGCGTGTAATCCCTCACCCAGGTCTATGGCCTTTGGATTCATGTGGGGAGATGGTGGTTGAGAACCAGAGTACTGAGCAGTAATGAAAGACACCGAGACGGCACTGTGATCCGTGTAGGGTCTGAACAGTTCAGGGCTTTGCAGGAAGTGAAAACCGTGGGGAGTTAGCCACAGGGTCACCAGTAAAGAGCAAACTAGTGAAACTCAGAGGGTAAGCGTGGAGTCATGAGAGAGAAGGCCTAGATAGGCTGAAGGAATCCAGAGCACCACGGGAGTAGGGCCACAGAGTTCAAACTGATCACGAACATTCATTTAGAAATTAAAATCTTCCGGGCAATGTTATCAACACTTAAAAAAATGTGCAGCAGTAGGGGCTGGAGAGATGGCTCAGAGGTTAAGAGCACCGACTGCTCTTCCAGAGGTCCTGAGTTCAATTCCCAGCAACCACATGGTGGCTCACAACCACCGGTTATGAGATCTGGTGCCCTCTTCTGGCCTGCAGGTTCTCATGCAGGCAGAACACTGTATACATAATAAATAAATAAATAAATAAATAAATAAATAAATCTTAAAAAAAAGAAAGAAAACAGAAAAAATGTGCAACAAAGTTGTAAACACATTAAGGATGCATGGAGCAGGTTCTCATGCAGGCAGAACACTGTATACATAATAAATAAATAAATAAATAAATAAATAAATAAATCTAAAAAAAAGAAAGAAAACAGAAAAAATGTGCAACAAAGTTGTAAACAAGGATGCATGGAGCCGGAGAGCCTGCTCAGCAGCAGGTTAGAGAACTTACTTTCTTGCAGAGAGAGAGCTCAGGTTCTGTTCCCAGCACCCACAGCGCTAACAATGGCCTACAACTCTAGCTCCAGGGCATCTGACGTATCTTCAGTCCTCCTCGGCACATGGTGCACACAAATTCATGCAGGCACACACATACATTTTTTTAAGATCTTAAATATGTATTTATGCATTAAGGACTAGGCACTAGCTCAGTAATAGAGCATTGGAAGAGCAGGTACAAGGGCCTGGGTTTGATCACTAGTACTGCAAAATATTAATAACAATAATAACAATTCTTTTAGCTTGCTGTGGTGGCACATTCCAGTAATCTCAGCACTCAGAAAGTGGAAACAGAAGGATCGGGAGTTCAAGGTCATCCTTAGTTGTGTATGAAGTTCAAGGTCAGCCTGGGCTACGTGAAATCCTGTTTCAACCTTCCTTCTCAAAACTAAACTAAGTAATGATGCTTATTATTCATAACTCTCTAAGAAAGACAGTATTCTTTTATCTGTATTTATCACTCCATACACAGACAGAAATGGAGCAATCAAAGGCATGCACCATCACACCCAGCTCAGAAACCTAACTCTTAACCACTCCAGCATATTGCTGAGGAGACAGAGTAATGAAGGATTGTGATTGTGGAGCCAGGCAGACAGAGCAGGACTGAGGCCGTGGATGCTACTATAAAAGCTCCTTCTGGCCATGCAGTGGTGGCGCACGCCTTTAATCCCAGCCCTTGGAAGGCAGAGGCAGGCAGATCTCTGTGAGTTTGAGGCCAGCCTGGTCTACAAAGAGTTCTAGGACAGCCACAGTTACACAGAGAAACCCTGTCTTGAAAAACCAAAACAAAACAAAATGTGCCCTCCTTTTCTCAAGTGTTGGGAAAGGTAAACAAGCCCAAAGTAATCCAGTTTGTAGAGGAGAGACTAAGGAGAGAAGGTACGCCATTTGGGGTACTAGCCAAATAGGAAGGTGATGATTCCACACTTAGTGTCTCAGCCCTCCCCTTCAGGTACCCCACGTCTGGGGTCTCTTCTCCCTGACCTGCTCACACATTCGCTGTCATCCTCTGTAGCTCTGGATCCCACTCTCCTGACAACACACCCCTGTGTACCCACATAAGACCTATTCACACCCCTGTGTACCCGCATAAGGCCTGCACACCCGTGTACCCGCATAAAATCTGGCCAGTGCTTACCCTGTCATCCCTGGCCTCACAAGTGTCTTCTGCATTTTAAATCTCTTTTGGAACAGGGTCTCCTGGCCCAGACTGGCCTGGAACTCTGTGTAGCCCAGGATAGCTTTGTTCTCCTGATCCTCCTGTCTCTGACTCCCGAGTGATGGTGTTAACACCATGCCTGGATCTTCTGCAGAGTTCATCCGGTCTTTGACTCCTCCCTAGCAACTCTGCCTGTTTCCTCAAGTCATGTGGGTTCTGGGGATTAACCCGAGGTCATCAGGCTTGGTGTCACGTGCCTTTATTGAGCCGTCTCAAAGGCCCCCACATACTCTTTTAAATTTAAATTTTTTTTTTTTTTTTGGTTTTTCGAGACAGGGTTTCTCTGTGTAGCTTTGCGCCTTTCCTGGAGCTCACTTGGTAGCCCAGGCTGGCCTCGAACTCACAGAGATCCGCCTGCCTCTGCCTCCCGAGTGCTGGGATTAAAGGCGAGTGCCACCAACGCCCGGCAAATTTAAAATTTTATATCCAGCTTTTTTGTTTTGATTTGTCTTGAGACAGGGTCTCACTATATTGACCAGGCTGGCCTTGAACTCACAGAGATCCACTTATCTCTGATGCCCAAGTACTGGGATTGAATGTGTGTGATACCCAGTGTCCTGGTGTCTTTTATTGTTGTTGTTGTTTGTTTATTTTTTGTTTTTGTTTTGTCTTGTCAACTTGACACAAGCTGGAGTTATCTGGGGAAAGGAACTTCAAATGAGAAAATGCCTCCACCAGACAGCCTGCACACAAGGCTGTAGGGCATTTTCTTGATTAATGATTAATGTGGGGGTGCCACCCCTGGGCTGTGGCCCTGAGGTGTAGAAGAAATCGGGCTGAGCAAACCATGCATGGCACCAACTGCAGCCCCCAGGTCCCTCCCTGAGCCTGCCCTGACTTCCCTCGATGACAGAGTGTGTCCTGGAAATTATAAACTGCAACAAAGCCTTTCCTTCCTAAGTTGTTCTTGATCACGGTGTCTATCACAGCAACAGAAACCTTACTGAGCCTACCCAGCCTTGTCAAAGATTCATTTCTATTATTTCTAACTGTGTGTATGTGTGTCTCTGTGCAGGCATGTGCATGTGAATGCAGGGTTAGTTGGCTCTCCCTGGACTGGAGTTACAGACAATGAGTCTCCTGACGTGGGTGCTAGGGATCGAACTGTCCTCTGGGAGATCTGAATGTGCTCCCTCCCCAGCCTTTTGTTTTTAGATGTATTTATTTTTATTTTATGTGGGTGGGTGGCTTGCCTGCATGTATGTCTGTGCACTGTGTGCATGCCTGGTGTCCTCGGAGGCCAGAAGAGGGCATCGGATCCCCTGGAGCTGAAGTTATGGATGTTTGTGAGCTGCCTTGTGGGTGCCGGAAATCAAACACAGCTCCTATGTAAGAACGGCATGTGCTCCTAACTGCTGGTCCATCTCTATTGGGATTATATCGTTAGCAATCCATGGAGTCTATTTAATGATTAAAGGAATTCATTTGGGGGTTAACTCACAAGACAGAATAAAGAAATTTGTTGCAGGATCTTGGAAGGGTGAGGCACGGTCCAATGCTGTTCTCTGGTGAGCTCTGCCCTGGTCCGTTCCAGCCTCCAAAACCACGAGGTAGTGAAGAGAAGAGTGCTTTTGTGCATCCCAGGTCTTAAGGATCCCCCAGCGGCCACGCCCCAGGGGCATGTACCTCAAGGTCATAGGTAGGTGTAACAGTCACCTGCTACCTCACAGTGCTTGGGGCATGACTCAAACACCCACCCACTACACATCTCTCCAACTCCATGCCCAGTTTTTTAAATGAGGATTTGCAGGAATCAAAATTCAGGAGCCCATGCTTGCATAGCAAACTAACATTTTATCATCCAAGCTCTCTCCAGCCCTTGGTAGGCATCTTTTAAAGTAAGCGTACACTCCGGGCATCATGGAATCTGACTACAATTCTAACATATAGGCAAGCAGAGGCAGAAGGCTCACTACAAGCTCCAGGACAGACTAGTCTATGCACACAGGTAAACAGGGAGTCCAGATCAGCCAGGGCTGTATAGTATGACCCTGAGGAGAGAGGGGAGAGAGGAAGAGGGGAAGGGGAAGGGAAGGAAGGAGGGAGGGAGGGAAGGAGGGGAGGAGGGAGTAAGAAGAGTTGGGGATGTAGCTCAGTTGGTGGAGTGCCTGTTAGTGAGCATGACGTCCTGAGATCCATCCCTAGCTCTGCAGAAAATGGCTTGGTGATACAATCCCAGAACTTGGGAGGCAGAGGCAGGCAGATCTCGTGAGGCCAGCCTGGTCTACAGAGCTAGTTCCAGTACAGCCAGGGCTACACAGAGAAACCCTGTCTCAAACTTGCCGCTGCCCCCCACCCCACCCCACCCCATCCCACCCCCTGAAAAGAAAACATCTGGAGGCAGAAGGATCAGAAGCTCAAAGTCATCCTCAGCTACATAGCCATGAGGCCAGCCTGGGCTACATGAGATCCTGCTACAAAAGGGAAGAGAGGGCTGGAGAGAGGGCTAACTAAGGACCGGCTGCTTTTCCCGAGGACCTGGTTTCGGTTCCCAGCACCCACATGACAGCATACAGCTGTCAGTAACTCCAGTTCCATGAGATCCAGCATCTTCTTCAGGCCTCCGTGGACCCTTGCATGCATGCAGTACACATGTACATGCAGATAAAACACTCGCACATATGGAATTAAAGCATTTTTTTAATGAAAGGACCATAAAAGTGTGTATTTACTATCTAGACATTCTACTTCTAGGAACTGATTAAAAAGAAATGGCAATATGTCCACCCAAAACTCTCTTAAGACGACTTTCTTTATAACTGCCAAACACTGGTGGTATGTGACTTTTCCTGGGCAGGTGTAAACAAGTGTCCATTCTTTCCAGTTATGGTACTAAGGACAGAGCAAAGATTCCGCACGAATCCAGCTGGGGTGAAGTGGTGAGTTGACTGGGGTCACAGACAGGAGCGTGGGTGACTCAAAGGCGGCGGCGGCAGCATCCTTGGAAAGCCATCCCCCCATGGGTGGCAACTTGTGAAAACTGCATTCCTGGAGCTCCCTGAACAGCTCACAGGCATTTTTACAAAACAAGCCTCCTTTCCCTAGCCATTACTGTTATTTATGTAACTCTCAGAAGGGGCCTTGTGCATCTGGACATTTCCCTTTTTCTTTTTAAAGATTGATTTATTTATTATGTATACGGTGTTCCGCCTGCATGTATGCCTGCACGCCAGAAGAGGGCGCCAGATCTCATTATAGATGGCTGTGAGCCACCTGGTAGTTGCTGGGAATTGAACTCAGGACCTCTGGAAGAGCAGTCATCTATCTCTCCAGCCCATATCTGGACGTTTCTGAAGGGAAGCCTCACACCTTCCATTAGCTTCTGGAGCTTCCCTCTCCTCTCCAGAAGGAAATGTTTCAATTAGGAGGAAATTGCTAGAAACAACCATCAACAAGTAAGGGACAGACAATCTGTGCCGAATATGTAGAACAGGACAATGGCTTGGCAATAGCATGAAATCATAGACTCTTGGAAACACATGGCAGCATCTCACCGTAATAGTGCAAAGCGAAAGGAACCCGCAACAGTCTTGTTTTCTATTGCTAGAATGAAGTGCCCGAGACTGGGTAACGTCACAAAGAAAAGAGGTTGATTTAACCCAGCTCCAGCACCGGCTGGGCTCTGGTGAGGAAGTCATAGCAGATGGTACCACAGCGGTGGTGGTATAGTGTGAGAGGGAGAGACGGAGAGATTGGAAGTTAGAGAAGTTCAAAGTCCAGGGTGGGTTCTCCCTTACAGCAAGTGGCTCTGGAGAGAAATGACTCGGGACTCCTGAGAACTACCTCTATTTCTCCCGAGGGCAGAGTTCCCACTGACCAAAAGCTGTCCACTAAGGTCCGTCTCTTACACATCCCACCACTCAACACTGCCACAGTAAAGACCTTCAACACTTGAGGGACAAACCGAATCAAAACCAGGGCAGAGAGCCGGGCCAGCTGTTCTGGAGGCTGAAGCCAGAGGAGCACAAGTCCAAGGTCAACCTGGGCAACTTGGACTCAATAAATTAATTAATTAAATGGAGCCTGGCAGGCCGCACGAGTCTATAATCCCAGCACTTGGGAGGATAACATGTCCATTGACAGCTCGGCTACACAGAGTCATCTGGGGTGGGAGGATGCTATTCCTATTTTCTTCCGTTTATATAAAAACAGAAGATGCAAACTGACATATAGTTAGAGATGGTCAATGGATGCTTGGAGATGGCCAAAGAGAGGGAAAGAGGCAAGAAAACAATGTGGTGATCATTTCGTGGACATATATATGCACATATCTACATTTTTGTTTGTTTGTTTTTCAAGACATGATCTCAATATATAGCTCTGGTTGTTTCTGGAACTCACTCTGTAAACCAGGCTGACCATGAACTCGGAGACCATGTCTGGCTGATGGACATATATATTAAAGCTCATAAAGTTATAGCCTGTCAGTGTGTGCAACTTTTTTTTTTTCCGGATCTGAGGACAGAACCCAGTGTCTTGCGCTTGTTGGCAAGCGCTCTACCACTGAGCTAAATCCCCAACCCCAGTATGTGCAACTTATAGATCAAGCACACCTAAATAAAGTTGCAACTTAAAAGTGGGTGGGGGGGTGCGGCATGGTAGCCCACGCCTTTAACCCCAACACTTGGGAGGCAGAGGCAGGTGGGTCTCTGAGGCATTCCAGGACAGCCGGGACTACACAGAGAACCCAAGTCTAGAAAAACAAACCAAAACCAACCAAACCAACAAAAAGGTGGTCCACATTTTCCTCTTCCCCGGTGAAGGAGGTAAGAGACATATATTTAACCCTGAGTAGTTCTGACGGTCCACTCCACAAACTGTCAGCAGGTGGCGCTAGTGACTAAAAAGTTACTCAAAGGAGACTCAGGCAAATCT
>CABHPH010144671.1:0-33396 GCA_902168325.1 Peromyscus nudipes
TAAAGAAGTCCCAGAGTTGTAACTGACTTGAATGCCCTCTTCCCTAAGGATTGGTTTTCATGGTACCAAAAGACACCATGCAAGCTTCCAAAGGAAGGAGGCAAACAACAATTCTGCCCAGACATGATGCCTATAAACCACATCAATGACCAGCATGGCATGTTAACCCTAATGGTGCAGTAGTGGCGTGCATACCTTGGTGGTAACCAACAGCTCTCTAATTTGACTTTAGACTCACTCAACAAGAAGGAAGACATGCCTGGTACTGGAAACCTAGCTAACTATTCAGTGCTAGTAAAGTCATGGTTATTGGAGGAGAACCTATAATCTCTAATTTACTAAACAAACATAATCCCTAACAACAATCTATAAACATTTGTCCTTATACCCATATATAAATGTAGTCTTTCTTCATACCTCATCCAGGAAACTTCTCTTTGCAACAGGAAGAGACCAATACAGAAAACCACAACCAATCAAAATACAGAGTCATGGAGCCCAGTCCCTATGGATACAGATACAAAATAATTCCTGCCCTTAAGGCTCAAGGAACATTGAGCAAGAGGGGATAAAAAGAGTGTAAGAGCCAGAGGATCAAGAAGTTTACTATTATATTGTGTCTCCTTGTAATATCAGAAGCTACACCCATAAAGTCTCACCAACATAATTGCCCATATGTGAACTGAACAAAGATGATACCAATAGACATGCTGAAGTGGACAGGGAGAAGCCCACGAGGCTTCAACCCTATACAAAGAATTATAGGCAATTGAGTAAAGCTGAGAACAGAAGTGGTCTTCCCGAAGGAAGAGCACACCAATTGGCATGTCAAAGGGTCTGCAAACATGACTGAAAGAATTCAAACATGTACCATTATTGTGGTAGTTTGAATGTAATTAGCCCCCATAAGCTCATAAGGAGTGGCACTATTAGGTGTGGCTTTGTTGGAGTAAGTGTGGCCTTATTGGAGGAAGTGTATCACTGTGGGGGCAGGTTTTGAGGTCTCTTTTTGCTCAAGCTTCCATTGGTGTGACTGTTAGTCGACTTCCTGCTACCTTCTAGTCAAGATGTAGCACTCTCAGCTCCAGCCCCTTGTCTGCCTGAATGCCACCATGCTTCCCACCATGATGATAATGGACTGAACCTCTGAAACTGTAAGCAAGTCACCCCAGTTAAATGTTTTCCTTTATAAGGGTCGCTGTAGTCATCGTGTCTCTTCATAACAATAGAAACCTTAAGACAACTGTACAGACCAAACAGATTATATTTAGGGATATATATGTGTATACATATATGTATAGGCATACAATAAAAGTGAAAAAAGAGGCCATGAATTTGAAAGAAAGTGAGGAGGGATATATGGGAGGGTTTGGAAGGAGCAAAGGGTAGGGATAAATGTAATTACATGATAATCTCAAAAAAATAAAAAGGGAATTTTTTAAAAAGAAAAAATATATAGAAGGATAGATGCTAGGTAGATGGATGCAGGGATACATGTATAGATGATAGATAGATAGATAGATAGATAGATAGATAGATAGATAGATAGATAGATAGATAGATAGATAGATACATACATACATACATACATACATACATACATACATACATATATACATACATACATACCATAGATAGATACATAGACAGATAGACAGACAGACACATAATGCATGGATGCTATGCTGGCTAGTATTATGCCAACTTGATATAAGCTATAAGTCATCTGAGAGGAGAGAACCTCAACTGAGAAAATGTCACCAAAGATCAGGCTGTAGTCAGGACTGTAGGGCATTTTCTTAATTAGTTGATAGGGAGGGCCCAGCCAGTTATGGGTGGTGCTATCCCTGTGCTGGTGGTCTTGGGTTCTATAAGAAGGCAGCATGAGCAAGCCATGAGGAGCAAGCCAATAAACAGCATTCCTCCATGGCCTCTACATCAGCTCCTGACTCCAGGTTCCTGCCCTGCTTGAATTCCTACCCTCATTGCATTTGATGATGAACTGTTATATGGAACTGGAAGTAAAATAAACCCTTTCCTCCCCAAGTTGCTTTTGCTCATGGTGTTTCATTATAGCAATAGTAACCCTAACTAGGACAAATGTATAGCTATATAAAGATAGAGTTGGGTGGATAGATGACAGATAACTGTATGGATAGATGCATACATAGATAGATAATATAAACACAGATACATGCATAAAGGATAGGTAGATGATAAGTAGGTAGGAAGAAAGGAAGGAAGAAAGCATGGATATGGACAAATAGATAATTTCTATTATATGATACAGAGATAGTACATATATATAATGATAAATACATAGTATATACATACAAATGTTAATTGATCATCATTGATGTGCACATGCATATCATCATTGGAAGGTTTAGATAAAATACTTTGTTACAATAATACCCAAATAGTAAATGCATGATATCCATACTTAGGAATATATCCATGCAGAGGCTGAGAGATTACACTGAGTACTGAAAAACCAAGGATCACAGATTTAAGGAAGGTTGCTTGCTGATAGTGAAGAAGAAGAAAGAACCCAAGAGGCAGTCAGCAGTTACCTCATTTGGGGTCTTATAAGCCACAGAATGCTGTTTATATCATTGTAGGATGTACACACAGATAGCATCATGGCAAGTATCAGATAAAATTCTTGGGCAAGATTACACAGGAACTTACAAAGACCTGAGGGAAGTCACCTCCTCTTTTCTCTCTTCTTTTCCAGGAAGCTTAGAAGCAGAAGTTGTAGGGGGCTGGAAACCTTGGGAGACAGAGAAGGTTTCAGTAGAATGTGTGCTATCCAGCAATGACATAGATGATGAATTTCCTCACTCTGTTTTTGTTGTTTCTCCATTTGACTGTCTTAGGTCACTCTCAGGCCAGGCATGCATGTTTATGTGAAAATATTGGGGTTAGGGAGCATGGAGAATGTCACATTTCCACTTATTTATATAGGCTCAGGCCTTTTAGGGCATCGACGACTTAAGATCTCTGTCCTTACCTAGAAGTAACAAAAGCCCCAGGTCTGGCTTCCCAGAGCATCCAAGCCTTATTTAAAGCTGTTTGGAAGCCAAGGACATTTTCCTGAATCCGTTCCAAACTAGAAAGAAGATGCTGAGGCCTGATATTTTTTGCAAAATATGCAGGCTCAAAAATTGACAGACTTTACATTGACGTCAAATGTGAAGAACCATTTATGAATCTGTATTCCACAAGACTGCTGTCTCCAAGCCAAACTGAACAGCATTCAGATTAATAATCAAAACATAGCTGGCAGGAAATCTTGTTTTCTCTTGAAAGAGGGCCAATTTTTAGTTTGGTGGCTGGGATGCCTGGAATCCAAAAGAAAAATAATTTCCTACTCACACTCTGTGCTGTTCCTTTCCTCCTCCCATTAATTTTATCTAGCATCTCAAATCTGTGAAGTCATATTTTTTTCCTATTGAAACAGAAAGGTGTTCATTCTAAAAATAGCTTGTCTGCATTTAATTCCATAAATGGTTTCTTACTGGTGAATGCTATTTTTCAAGTTTGTTGCTTTAACTGAAGTTGTTGTTTTAAAAAAATTGGGCATGTTCTCTTGCAAAAATTCTTTGGAGGTATGTGCATTTGTATAATACATATGCAGTGTATCATTAGCACAGCACCCATGCATCAAAACACATTGCTCCTGCATTCTGCTCCCATACATAATCAATTACCTCCATAAAAAAAATATAGTGATCAAACTTGCTTACTGGATGCTGACATAGAGATAAAAATTCCCTATTTTACCCCCACCCTACCCCCTACCATCAAGAACCATGCACAAATCATCAAATCAAAGAGCCACTCAATTCAGGTAGTATTTTTAAAAAGACAACCACAATTGGGCTGCTATGGTGGCTTAGCAGGTAAAGTGCATGACACCCAAGCATGAGCACCTGTGTTTAGATTCCCAGCACCCAAGAAAAACAGCACCTATAACTCTAATGTAGGAGGAGTAAGATGGTAGATCCAGAAACTCACTGGCCAGCTAGTCTAGCCAAAATGATGAACTCCATATTCAGTGAAAGAACATGTCTATAAATACATACATAAATAAAAATTAGAGAGCGATAGAGGATGATATCAGAAGCCCACCTCTAGCCTCCACACATTGCACACAGAGACAAGCATATCCATACACAGACATGTGTTCAGTATATGCAACACATACACAACACACATCTTAACAAGTGAGCCACAAATGTCAGTCAACCCAGTATTACATTGAATAACACAGAACAGAAATTGTTGACACAGCCAAGTAATCTTGGAATGTTTTGATTCTATTGGTTAATGAGTTACCTGGATGAAGATCCAGGACAGATGACAGAAACAAGAGAGGAGAGGTTTGGGGATGTAGCTCAGCTGGTAGAATGCACACACAAAGCTAGGGTTCCATCCCCAGCACCATGTAAAATCAGGCATGGTGGTGCCTACCTGTGATCTAAGCACTCAGGAAGTAGAGGGAGGAAGATCAGGAGTTCAAGAGCATCCTTAGCTAAATAGGACATGCAAAGCTCAGGTTAGCTTGTGCTGATCCCATAGCCTACCAACTGGGATATCAACACATAAACTTCCCTTTGGAACATGGACAGAGCAGTGAAAGAAAAAGCACCTCTAGGTGACTATGTGAGCTAGTGGAGTCTGCTTCATGCATGCACAACCCCTGTCCAGTGGCTAACTCAGTCCTGGTCAGTGAGAAATAGGTGACAGGTAGCTGCCACAGCTGTATCTTGGACACTGGTCTGTTTCCATTTCTTCCTGTCTTTATAGAGATCTGAGCCAGGAGAAGAGACAGCTGCCCTGCAGGTGGGCAACCAGGAGGACAAAGGCATCACTTTTATCAGTGGTGGAGCCAATGAGGAAATGCCTACAGCTCTGGCCCAATCATAGGGCCACTGTCTCACCTTGCCCCTCGTGATCTCCTCTTCTTAAGCAAGGCAAGAACATTCTTCCTGGTTTCAATTTTGGTCCGTGGGGTTCTGTTGCCTTTGGCAGAACAATCCCAACTGTACTGGCTGGTTTTGTGTGTCAACTTGACACAAGCTAGAGTCAACAGAGAGGAAGGAGATTTTAGTTGAGGAAATGCCTCCATGAGATCCAGCTATAAGGCATTTTCAATTAGTGATCAATTAGATCACTTAGTGATCAGTGGGGGAGGGGCCCAGCCCATGGCGGGTGGTGCCATACCTGGACTGGTGGTCCTGGGTTCTATAAGAAAGCAGGCTGAGCAAGCCAGGAGAAGCAAGCCAGTAAGCAGCACCCCTCCATGGCCTCTGCATCAGCTCCTGCCTCCAGGATCCTGTCCTGACTTCCTTCAGTGGTGAACAGCAATATGGAAGTGTAAGCTGAATAAACCCTTTCCTTCCCAACTTGCTTTATGGTCATGGTGTCACAGCAGTAGACACCAAAACTAAGACACCAACTAATGCAGAACTTCATCAAGGGCTTATAGAGGTCTGACATTGGTAATTCCTGTAAATGTATCAGCTCATTTAAAATAACCTTCAGTGATTACTTGTGCAGACATATGTATATGTCCATGTTCATGTGGGAGTGTATATATCTGCCTAAGTGAACACATGTATGAAGGCCTGAGACCAACATCAGATGCCATTCCTTATGTGCAAACACCTTGTTTCTTGAGACAAGAAAATGGACTAACCAAGTAGACTAGGCTAGCTGGCCAATGAGCCCTGGGGATCCTCCTTTCTCCACTTCTCAGCCCTGAGACGACAAATGTACTCTACCACACATGGCTATTTTACACGGTTTCTGTCTATTGACCTAAATTCTCATGCTTACACAGCAAGCACTTTACTGACTGAGCCATTTTCCCAACGCTCCTGAGTGATTTAACAGTGCTTAACATTCTCAACTATTGTGCAGCTATGTCTTGAGAAAGGCACCATATTACCACTTTATTCCAGACATAAGAGCAGAGAGTTTGACGGAGAAAAACTCACAAATTTTCCATACAGTGATAGCCCAATACAAGAAACAACAGAGCATGGAGTAGGAGGGTCCAGTGGAGAGATCCCAAAGGTTTTCAAGAGACAGAGACCCGTGTGCTCAGTTTTAAAAGGGAGTATTGAGCGTCCCCTTCAACTTTCAACAGTTTGGTATGCTTGTTGAGAGCAACCACGACCCAGGAGGAGACAAAAGAGAATGTTGTTGAGACTTGCACAATGCTGATGAGACAGACGAGAGGCAGCCACCTCTTACCACACACCTAAGTTAGGGACGACACCAGACAGGTGACACTAAAGGAAAAGGCATTAGTCAGTGTGGTGGCGGCTTGAATGAAATGTTCCCTCTCATCTTGGGCATTTGAGTGCTCAGTCCACAGCTGGTGGCACTGTTTGGGGAGGCTTAGGAGGTGTGGCCTTGTTGGAGGAAGTGTGTCACCAGATGCAGGCTATGAGACTTTGAAGACTCATGTCATTTCTAGTTTGCTCTCTCTGCCTTGTGCTTACGGTTCAAAATGTGAGGCCCCGGCTTCTGCTCCAGCCGTCATGCCTGGCACAGACTGCCTCCACTCTGCCATCACTGGATTCTAACCCTCTGCAACTGTAAGTCTGAACAAATTTTTTTCTTTTATAAGTTGCCTTGGTCATGGTGTTTTGTCACAGGAATAAAAAAGTAACTAATAGTCAGTAAATCACAATGAGCAAACCCGCCACCTGCCTACATCGCAAACTCATGATCCCACTGGGCTCCAGTCAAGAAAATCAACAATCCTCAGGCCAGCAGCAAGCTGCTAACTGGACTGACCCCCTGCTCTCAGCTGAAGCCACATGAAGGAGTTCCTACTATACATCTGCCATTCTCGGCAAGGTCAATCTGGCTGTCTATCTCAGAGCTGTTGGCTCCCATGATTTTTAAAATCACTTTCAAGCACATGTATTCCTAGCACTAGAATATTAGACAACACATTCCCATAGATAATGACACCATGATAAAAGATCCCAGATGTGCCAAGGAAAAACCACCACGGTTTTCAGAATGGTTTGCAAATTATAAATATGTCTTTTCTGCTAATGAAAGTATTGCTTTTGTACAATAGCTGGGTGGAAATGTTTTTATTTGTAAATCATACAAAAATCACATTTGTAATATAAACCTGATAAAATTTTGTGGGTTTTTTTTCCTGCGATATTTTTGGAAGCAAAGTGTGTGTGCATTTGTTGTACATGTTTGAGAGTGTAAAGTGGTGGTAGTGTTGTTTTGTTTTGTTTCCTTTGTTTTGAAGTGTAAGGATCAAAACTGCGGCCTTGCATGTGCTGAGCCAGGGTTCTACCAATGAACCGCACCTCCAGCCCAGAAGCAAAGATCTCATGCTTGTGGCACAGATTTGCCTCAATCACAGTTCAAACCTCACGCTTTGTTTTGGGCTCCCACAACTACTAGTGTGTGCATGTGAATGTCCGTGTCCATGTGGGTGTGTGCACATGTCCTTGAGTGTGCTATGGTGTACACATGCATGTGAAGGCCAGAGGTCAAAGCAGGGTGTGTTCCTCAGTCACTCTGTCTGTGTCTTAAAGAAGGAGTCTGTCATTAAAACAAGTTCAGCAGCTCAGCCAGGCTGACTGGCCAGCCAGCCCCAAGAACCTTACTATTCCCTAATCACCAGAACTGGAATTACAAAGGTACATATGATGCCCCATATTTTATATAGGTGCTAGGGATCCAAATTCAAATCTTCATGCTTCTATAGCAAGCATTTTACCAGCTGAGCCACCTCCTCAGCCCAATTATTTCTGAACCTTGAGGATGGGAGAAATACCATAGATTCTGCATTGTGTTTCATATTTCACACCCCTTGCTGTGTTCCTATCGTGCATCAAACCACAGATCCAATGGCACCTTCTGCTATATTGAGCCAACAATAAACTATAAGATGTGCAGAAGATTTGGAGAAACATTGCAGAATCTGTCTTTGGTAAACAAGGACTTTAAGTGTTACTCTATTTAGAGTTATGCAAAGCAGCTTTCTTTGTGCCCTGAGCAACTGACTTTCAATATGTAGGACTCACTCCCTGTGTCATACAGAAATGCATCACTCACCAGGATGATTGGAGTAGCTTGCAGGGTTTATTGGTATGTCTGTCTGCCTACCTGACTGAGAAACCCAAGAAAAGTTCCAAAATGACTATGGCTGGAAATTAAAGATTTAAATAATTGAACATAATCATTTCACAGCAATTAAAATGCTTGTATGGTACCAGACCAGGATAAATATTTTTCTTATATATTATGACTATTAATGGGGGTTGTCAATGTTTGTGCAAGTGCATGTGGAAGCTAAGGAAATAGGATTTAAATAATTGAACATGATCATTTCACAGCATTTAAAATGCTTCTGTGGTACAAGAAACCAGGATAAATATTTTTACATATTATAACTATTTACAGGGGTTGTCAGTGTGTGTGTACATACATGTGGAAGCCAGAGGTGGGTGTCAATTGTCTTCCTCAATTGCTCTCCACCTTATTGTTTGAGACAGGGTCTCTTCACTGATTATGAAGCTCACCATTTCACATAGACTGGCCAGCAAGCTCCAGGGATCCATCTGTGTCTTCTCCACTGAAAGGTCTGGGATGTGGGTTCAAGAGGGAGGGCCACTGAGATAGATTTGAGGGGTAAAGAGATAATTAAAAGAGTTACTAAGGCCAAAGACAGATAGACAACAGCATGGCCAGGGTTCTAAAAAGAGTTCAGACCAGAGAAATCAAGACCCACAGGGCAGAAGTGGAAGGGTCTTCTTCCTCTTCTGAGATAAGAATGATTTCAGGGCAAGAGCCTGCAGCCAGGCTCTCTGATTCCCAGGCATGTAGAAAGCTTATAGCTAGAGACTCACAGACAATATCTTAGTAGGGTGCGTGCCTGCCTGTATCTATGAGAAGGGAAGGGTTCCTGCAAGTACTGTGGCCTGAGCAGCAGCTAATTCTGACATTACATTCTTACACACACCTGCCACCCAGCCTTGTGGATAGACACACACAGCCTCAGTACGTGGCTTTTTCACATGGGTGCTGTGAATTCAAATTCAAATCCTCATACTTGAACAGCAAGCATTTTACTCTTTTTTTAAAAAAAATTATAAACAGCAATTTATTTTATTTATTTAATTATAAACCATTAGTGATACAACGCCAGAAAACTGTTTCATGTAATGGGAGATAACAGAACTCTTAACCTGTATAAAAACCCAGTAAGGTCAGTGTGATTGTTCCTGTCTTAAAAGACGAGCAAACTTAGACACAAAGGTGACTGCCCTGTCTGACATCATCCAGTGAGGAGTAGAACCATGGGAAGAGAAAAACCAAGTGACTCCAAAGCTCTGGCCTTCAGCTGACATTTTATATTGCTTCTCATCACCACAAGGGCTGGAAAACATGCCCATGAGCCACATCTCCCAGGACCTGTTTTTATATCAAGTTATATTGCAACAGAGATATGGCCCTTCTGGTCCAGAGCTGCTTTAATCTGCAACTTCAAATCTGAGTCATTGCAACAGAAAGCATGTGGCCAGGTTCTGGAGAGATGGCTCAATAGTTTAAAGTGCATGCTGCTCTTGTAGAATAGTTCACAACCACCTGCAACTCCAGCTCCAGGGCAGCCAACACCCTCTTCTGGACTCCACAGGCACCTGCACTCACACATGCACATATGCTCACAAGCACATATACCCATAAATAAGAAATTAAAAACAATAAAAGTAATAAAAGACATGATATGACCTGAAAAGCCTTTAAAACACATGAAAAAAGTAAGTAAGTTGGCCCCTGATTTTTAGGATTATTGGCCCTGCATGAGTAGTCTAGCCATAGCAATTCCTTCAGAAAGAAAATTATAATTGATTCAGTACACTAAAGATATAAATGGCAGAACATGGGGTTCAAATGATAAGCAAGATCCTAAAATAAAAAATGGATAAGACAGGCTAATGATGTCCATGATACAGTACTTGCCTACTGTCTTAATTATGGTTTCTATTGCTGTGATAAAACATCATGACCAAAAGCAACCTGGGAACAATGTAATTTATTTTCAGCTTACAGTTCTACATCACAGTTCATCACTAAGGAAAGTCCAGGCAAGAACTCAAGCAGGGCAAGAATCTGGAGGTAGGAACTGAGTGAAGCAGAAGTTAAAGAGAAATGCTGCTCACTAGCTTGCTCCTTGTGCCTTGCTTAGCCTGCTTTCTTAAAGCACCCAGGACTACCAGCCTGGAAACGACACTGCCTACTGTGAGCTGGGCCTTCTCACATCAATCATCGATCAAGAAAATGCACCACAGGCTTTCCCATAGGCCAAAGTGGTGGGGACATTTTCTCAATTGAGGGTTCTTCTTCCAAAATGACTCCAGCTTGTGTCAAGTTCACATAAAACTATCTAGAGGGACTAGATATGGCTCAGAGGTTAAAAGCACTGCCTTTTCCTCCAGAGGTCCTGAGTTCAATTTCCAGCAACCACATGGTAGCTCACAACTGTCTATAATGAGACCTAAGTTCTTCTTCTGGTGTGCAGGCATGCATGCAGATAGAACATTGTATACATAATAAATCTTTACAAGAACTATCTAGAACACCTAGTATGTATGAGGCCATGGGTTCAATCCCAATGATACAAATGATACTAGAAGACAAAACAAAATAAAAAGAAGAAAGATGGGACAGGCAACAACAAAAAACACCCACTTTTTAAAATATGTCATAATTGTTCTAACACAATATAGGCTAATTTTTAATCAGCGTACACTTCATACTCCTTCTGCAGGAGTCAAAAGGTAGTACAAAGAGGGCTAGTGAGATGGGTCAGCAAGTAAAGGCACTTGCTACCAAGCCTGAGGACCTGAGTTTGATCCCTGGGATTCACATGGTAGTAGGGGAGAATTGACTCACACAAGTTGTTCTCTGACCCCCACATGTGCACTATGGTGTGTGGTGATATTTTGTTTGTGCTCTAACAAATAAAGCTTGCCTAGAGATTAGAGTGCAGAGCTAGCCACTAGTTAACCATAGAGGCCAGGCAGTGGTGGCACACACATTTAATCCCAGCACTTGGGATCTCATGCCTTTGATCCCAGTACTTGGGAGGCATATGCCTTTAATCCTAGCACTAAGGAAGAGGAAATGATATGGCTGGGCAGAGGGAGGAATATTAGGCAGGCAGAGACAGGAGCTTGGCCCCCTTTCAGGCTGAGGAGTTGGCGAGGTAAGAGGTGGCTGTAGCTTGTTCCTTTGTCTCTCTGATCTTTCAGCATTTATCCTGATATCTGACTCTGGGTGTTTTGTTTGTTTGTTTGTTTGTTTGTTTGTTTAGGCATCATTAGTTTATTATAAAAGGGAGGCATGGAAATTATTTACATGATGAATAGTTCAGACCATCAGAGGAATGGGCAGCTTCATGGGCCACCATTTCAACAGTGATTTCAGTCCACATACTTTCCAAGAATGTCACCATCTCCAAATAAGAAAGAATCCTTGTTGTCTAGAACTACTTTGGTGCCTCCATATTCTGGGAGAAGAACTTCATCTCCAACCTTCACACGGACTGGCTGAATCTCTCCACCCTTTCCTTGGCGCCTGATCCCACAGCCACTACTGTTGCTTGCAATACTTTTCCTTGAGACTTTTCCGGAAGCATAATGCCACCTTTGGTCACAGTTTTGGCAGCACTCCTTTCAACCAATACTCTGTCAAAGAGTGGGAGAAACTTTCTGAAAGCTTGTCCAGCCATGACTAGTGCTGCCACAGCTCGGACTCTGCACTCGGGGCCACCGCTGCAAGGAGAGTTGACTCCGGGTTTTTATTAGTAAGACCTATTAGGATTCATGGCACAATGGTGTGCATACACACACTTGTGGATACAAAATACACTTAATACAAAATAAATACTACAGAGAAAAAACTGACAGGGCTTATGGGTGTTAGCTCACAAAGCAGGCCTAAAAATGGCAGATAGCGTCCTGAGATGACAGCAGGGTCCAACACAGCCTGGGTTCTTACGGAGTAAACAGAAACCTAAACTCAGGCTTCCTCAGAAATCTTGTGAAGTGGGTTTCTGTTTGTCAGGAAAGCCACTATAGCCCTTATTTGCCCCCAGCAGCAAAATGTATCTAGTTCCTGGTTAGCCTGAACAGCCTGCGTTAGTTCAGTTCTCCCTGCTGACTAGCTGCCTCTGAAGTGCAGCTCTCTACCCCCGAGACAATCTGGTAGTTTGTCCCCCAGTAAACTGTCTTTCTCTCTGCAGAGTGCTCTATTTGTGTGCTTTCACTGCACCTCACTTAACAACGGGAAGGTAGAAAGTCCAAAGAGACAGGGTTGAAGTATAAGTGCCTTGCAGCTTTCTAGCTTGAGCAAAATGCAAAGATGTGACAATTCCATTGGCTGTCAACATGGTGATTTGAGGGTGAAGGGCAGTGAACTAAATCTCAGTTCTACTGGGTTCTGTGTCAATGCCACCACAAACGTTTAATATCCAGTCCTGTGTGGCTGCATGTGTCACTACTGCTAGTGACAAGTAGTAATAAGATCCCAAGTATTCTTGGAAAGCTGAGAGAAGATGAGAAACACCCAGATAATGATGATACCAAAACAAAAGCCAGCAAAAGAAAGAGAAGGCTATATATGGAGAAGCGTAGACTATTGTAGTGGGATATTACTTTAACTATGTGAAGATGTGCTGCTTTGTCTGCCTAAGGCACCTGATAGGTCTAATAAAAAGCTGAGCAGCCAATAGCTAGGCAGTAGAGGGATAGGCAGGGCTGGCAGGCAGAGAGAATAACTAGGAGGAGGAATCTAGGCTGGAGAAAGAAAGAGAAGGAGAAGAGAATGAGGGAGAAAGAAAGGGAGATGCCAGGGGCCAGTCAGCCAGGCAGGAGCCAGACAGACAGACACAGAGGAAACAGAAAAGTAGGACATACAGAAGGAAAGAAAGAGAAAAAGCCCCAAGGCAAAACACAGATGAAGAGAAACAGGTTAAATTAAGTTATAAGAGCTAGTGAGACAAGCCTAACATAGGCCAAGCATTCATAACTAACAATAAGTCTCTGTGTCATGATTTGGGGGCTGGTGGTCCAAGAAGGCTTGTTACAGAATATGCCTTTCTTCATGGGGGGTGCCTATATGCACATGTTGGTATCTGCAGGTGTGCACACTTGTGTACATTCATGGAATCCAGGGGAGGACATGGGGTGCCCTGCTCCATCTATTTCCACCCTATGCCCTTGACATAGGGTCTCTCACTGAGCCTGGAGCTAAACTGACATCAAGCAAGTCCCTGCAACCCTCCTGAATTCCTATTCGTAGCTTTTTTTTAGATGAGTGCCAAAGATTCAAACTCAGGTTCTCGTGCTAGTATGGTGAGTGCTCTTACCCACTGGGTTAGCTCCCTAGCCCCAGTGTTCGCATTTCTTTCTCCAGAAGATTATATTTTACACCTTTAAACTAAGCGCTGTGAACCTAATGATTGATTTTCTTTTCTGTCAGTAGACTTGAACGATGAACATGGTCCTAAAAATATCTTTCCAGCTAAGAGCACACAATAAATTGAGAAGGGGAGAAATTGCATCTGACTGTAGCATATATTCTATCAGCTGCTGCTAATTAACTAAAGGGCCAATTACCCAGTGCTCAAACACTGGAAAGGAGCAAAGAATCCTATTATATGCAGAAAGTCGTCATCCTAATGAAATCATTATCTCCAAGAGGAAAAAAGAGTTGTAACTCAAGCTCCAAAAGCACAAAGTGTCTGATGGCTGGGGGCATTACAATGTCCCATTCCAGCTGGGGAAAAAGAATCCCATTAACATGGTATATGCCAGATGAAAGTTTTATAGTCCAACACAGTCTGTCTTACATTCTAGAAATCGATGTTCTTGTACGGGGGGGGGGGGGGGGGAATTTGTTGTCCATGGAGAGAATGAGGGGGGTGGGGGGGGGGGGGGATTTTTTCTTCATCCCAAGTCATCATGTACACCTTGACAAATTAGCAGAATAAATCACTATCTCTCTGCATGTCTCTCCCTCTCTGTCTCTCCCTCAATCTCCCTCCCTCCCTCTCTCTCCCTCTTTCTCTCCATCTCCCTCTTCTTGCCCCTCCTCTCCCCCCACAACAATGTTCAAAGAACAAGTACTAAGAGGACAATGGTGTCCTTTGTTCCCTAAAACAGCATCCAGTCATGTGTTATCACAAAGAAGAAACAAATCAAAACAGAATTCTGAACAAGAAAGTTTAAGCTTTAAAAGGTCCAAAAGTAGGGATTAGGGTGATGGCTTTAGCACTTTAGTCCAAAAAGTGCTTGCCACACAAGCATAAGAACATGAGTTTGATCCCCAGAATCCATCTAAAAAGCCAAGCACTGTGGCTCCAATGCTGAGTATGGAGAGAGAGGAGGATCCCTGGCATTCACTAGCCTGCCAGCCTAGCCTACTTGGTGTGTTTCTGGCCTGCTAGGCACCGTATCTAAAAAAAGAAAAAAAAAAAAACAATGTTGGAGACTGGAGAGATGGCTCAGTGGTTAAGAGTGCTGGACTGGAATTAAATTCCAAGCACCCTCATTCATTGGCTCACAACTACCTATAATTCTAGCTCCAAGTGATCCAATACCCTCTTCTGGTATCTGTGGGTACTGAACACACACACACACACACACACACACATTTGAAAATTAAATAAATCTTTTTAGATTTTTTAAATTTCTATTTTATGTGTATGGGTGTTTTGCCTGTATGCATATCCATATACCATGCATGTGCCTGGTATCCACAGCAATCAGAAGAAGGAACTGGATCCCATGGAACTGGAGTTGCAGATGGTTATGAGCTGTCATGTAGGTTCTGGAATCAAGCCTGGGTCTTCTAAAAGAGCAGCAAATATTCTTAACTGCTAATCTACGTCTCTAGCCCCCTAAATAAATTATTTTAACAACTCCTAAGAGTAAGCTCAGTCCTCCACATGCACACACATGTGCACTGGCACGTCTTCAGTACATGCTGTGAAAATGCCTTCCCTGGGTAGGCATGAATAAATGCCTACTGACTTAGTCAGGGTTTCTATTGCTGTGACCAAACATCATGACCATAAAGCAAGTTGTGGAAGAAAGGGTTTATTTGGCTTACACTTCCACATTGCTGTTCATCACTGGAGGAAGTTAGGACAAGAACTCAAACAGGGCAGGATCCTAGAGGCAGGAGCTGATGTAGAGGCCGTGGAGGGGTGCTGTTTACTGGCTTGCTCCCTGTCGCTTACTCAGCCTGCTACTTATAGAACCTAAGACTACCAGCCCAGGGATGGCACCACTCACCATGGGATGGGCCCTCCCCCACTGATCACTAAATGAGAAAATGCCTTACAGCTTGATCTCAAGGAGGGATTTCCTCAACTGAGTCTCCTGCCTCTCTGATGACTCCAGCTTGTGTCAAGTTGACACACAAAACTAGCCAGTACAATTGATCCCTTGTTAACTTGATACACAAACACATCACTATTAAGCCACAACCCTTCCTTTCTTATTCATCCCTATTGATGAAATTAAGATCTCACATTAAAAACATAAATAACTTTAGAAGTCCCTAGTCTTTATAAATTCAAACATACTAAAATTTCACTCCCTTTAAAATAGCAATCTCTTTTAAAATACAAAATCTTTTAAAATTCAAATTCTCTCAACTGTGGGCTCCAGTAACATACTTTCTTACTCCAAGAGGAAAAAAATCAGGATATAGTCACAATTAAATCCATGGAAAACCAAATCCCAACTGTCCAACAGCTGGGCTCCACTCACAATCTTCTGGACTCCTCCAAAGGGCTTGGGTCACTTCTCCAGCTTCCCTCTCTGTCTTCTAGGCTCCGGCTGGCTCCACTCCACTGCTGCTGCTGTTCTTCGTGGTCATCCCATGGTATTGGCATCTCCAAAATGCTGTCTTCTGCTGCAAATGGGCTGCACTTTCACCAATAGCCTCTCATAAGTGCTCTTAATGGTGCCAAGCCTCAACTTCTTTGCATGACCCCTTTACTCCTGGGCCTTCAACTGCTACTGAGGCTGCACCTTCCCCCATAGCCTCTCCTGACCTCTCACAGTGCCAAGCCTCAACTGCTCTCCATGACCCTTCATGCCTTCCAAACCAGTACCACCTAAGTGACTCTTGCACATTACCAAGTCCGGCTGCCAGCACGAGGCACAACCTTGGCAACCTCTGGAACACAGCTTCTCTGTGCTCTCAGGAAACACTTCCCAGAAGATTTCACCTCAGTGATGCTGGTCTCTTCTTAATCACCACTAATTTCTTAAATCCAGTCAACCAGAATTAAGTATCTCAGAAAAGCAAAGTTTTGCTTTAGTAGTTCTGGTATCTTGTTAATCACTGCTGATTCTTCAGCCCCAGCTAACCAGAACTACAGAATCTTGATTCAAAATAACAAATGGCCCTGATAGTCTTTTAACTTCCCTCTGAAACTTCACAAGCAAGGCCTCCATCCTCTGCACTGCTCTCAACATTCTTATCTTTCAAGTTCCCACAGAACAACTCACAGAGCTCTTAACACAATAGCTTTTCTAGCCCAAAATTCTAAAGTCCTTTCACAATCTTCCCCAAAACATGGTCAAGTCTGTCACAGCAATGCCCTGGTAGCAATTTGTCTTAGCTAGGGCTTCTATTGCTTTGATGAAACACCACAGCCATAAAGCAAGTTGGGGAGGAAAGGGTTTACTTGGCTTACACTTCCACATTACTGTTCATCACTGAAGGAAGTCAGGACAGGAACTCAAACGGGGCAGGATCCTTGAGGCAGAAGCTGATGCAGAGGCAATGGAAGGGAGCTGGTTACTGGCTTGCTTTCCCTAGCTTGCTCAGCCTGTTTTCTTATGGAGCCCAGGACCACCAGCTCAGGTATGACACCACCCACCATGGACTGGGCCCTCTCCCACTGATCACTAATTGATCACCAATCGAAAGTGCCTTATAGCTGGATCTCATGGAGGCATTTCCTCAACTGAGTCTCCTTCCTCTCTGATGACTCTAGCTTGTGTCAAGTCGACACACAAAACCAGCCAGTACACCTACTAACCCAGATAGAGCACTGATAACAGGCCAAAATAGTGATTCCACCCAAGTCCAACTTGCTTAACAAATGAGTTTGTTGTATTTATTTACAGAGCATGGAACAGCAGTTACATATAGGAACATGGTCAATCTCAAAGCCACGCTGTTCGCTAGATAGATAGATAGATAGATAGATAGATAGATAGATAGATAGATAGATGGAGTCTATAAAGTTTGTGGCTATTATGGTTTGGATACAGTCCCAGGCTGGGGAATATGTAAGAAGTGACTAGCTCATGAGGACCATAATGTAATCAATGAATACATCACAGATGTATTGATAATTTGGTGGCATTATTGGGAGGAAGTGAAAATATTAAGAGGTAGGACATGGTTGGAGCACATAAACCACTGGAGGATTTACCATTGAGGGATGTATCTTCTTCCCTGCTTCTTTCCCTCTCTCTGCTTTCTGACACCATGAGGTAAGCAGCTTTTCTCCACCATGTGCTCCCACCATATTACTCTGCTTCACAACAGGCCCAAGGCAATGGAGCTAAATGCATGGACCAAGACCTTCCAAACATGAGCCAAAATAAATATATCCTCCTCAAGTTGTTTATGTCAAGCATTTGCCACAGAGATGGCAAGCTAACAAAATGTCACTGCTTTGATTCTCTCCACAAAGGCAGCAGCAGCGGGTACAATTGCTTCTTGAGACCAGGTCTTGCTACATAGCTCAGGCAAGCCTCAAACTCATCACCCTCTTGCTTCTACTTCCCAAATACTGAGATGACAAGAATATACTTCCAGGCCTGGCTAATCCTTAGTGTTACCTCACATGAAAGAGGGGATTGAAGCATTTCTCAAAACTGAGAATAATTATTTATTAACTTATTTTGAGACAAAGTCTTACTATATAGCTCTGGCCAACCTGGAGCTCGATATGTAGACCAGACTAGCCTTGAACTCACAGAGATCTACCTGCCTCTGCAACCTAAATATGGGGATTAAAGGTATGTGTCACCACACTGGGCTTTTTATTTATTTTAAATTAGCATATAAAATTAGCACATAATTATATATAATATATAATTATATATATAACATATATATGTAAAAAACATATAAGCATCAAGTTTCACTCTGGCATTTTCAAACAAAAATTTTTTTGTTGATTCTCCTTTCCCCCTTCTCCTCCATCCTCCAGCCCCTCCTCCCTTCCATTCTCAGTCACCTCTTTTCTGCTCAATTACTTCTTTACATTCAGGCTCTGGTATTTGGGTTAGTTGACATTATTAAAAGGTAGGCTTTGAGCTACCTACCAGAAATTCATCTCTCTCCCAGGAGGGGAGTCCTGACCCCATATCTACCTCCCACCCCACCTCCAAAAAAGCCCTGTTCTAACACAATTCAACATTCATTTGTATCAATCCAGGGTCCAGAAGGCCAAGCCACAGCTCCAAGGTCATACTGAAAAAATAAGCAAACAAGCAAAATAATGTATGAAGCTTCCTCTTCATTTCTAGCATACTTCCTGAAAGACTTCAAATGTAAATGAGTTCCAGGGGGTGCTAAGGAGAAAAAGAAGCTGCTTCAGGAATGCCTAAGTCCCTGGGACTTAGTGTGGTTAGAGTGTTCTTCAAAAAGGAGCATCAGCTATCAGCCAGACGTTCAACTTCTCAGTGAGATGGCCTCTTTTCGGTTCTCTCTCTCTCCCCCCCCCTATGTTATTTGTATGTATATGTATTAATGTGTATGTATACATAGGGAGGGTTTGCGTGCATCTATGGAGACTAGAGGTCAATGACAGTGTCTTCCTCTATTGCTCCCCACGTTAATTTTTGAAATGGTCTTTCAGTGAACCTGGAGCTCTCATCAATTTGGCTAGATGGCCTGGCCCTCCAGCTCCAGAAATGCACTTGTCTCTGCTCCCCAGCAGGGTTACAGATGCACACCACCAAGCCTAGATGTTGCATGGCTGTTGGGGAATCTCAGGCCCTAATGGTTGTGCAACAAATATTTTACCCATGGAGCCATCTTCCCAATCACTCTTCTTTAAATTTTAGGATGTAGTTTCTGAGCCAGAAACTTCATTTTAACCAGTTCCTTAGTAATGGGTACAACCCCATTAAACCATGAGACAGCCAGTGAATGGATGTCTGTCAAATCTGGCCTGTACATTTTTGTTGTTGTTACTTTTATTTTTTCTTTGTTTTAAACGTTTATCTATTTTGATATGGGCAGTGTGCACGCATAGCAGACATGTAGAGGTCACATGTAATTTGACAAATTCAGTTCTTTCCTTCCAATATTTGGGTTTGAGGGATGAAACTTAAGTCGTCACATCAAGCTTGACAGCACACATGATTACCCACTAAGTTATCCAACCTTTTTTTTTTTAAAGACAAGATCTCAGGTAGCCCCAGGTTAGCCTGGAACTTCCACTCTTCCTCACCCCAAGTTCTAGGATTTCCAGAATGTACTACCATGCCTAGCTAACTGTACATTTTTGTAAATTATGTCTTACCTACACAGCCAAGGCCGTTACCTTGTTAATGCTTGCTTTCATTAGCCAAAAATAATAGCAGAATGGATATAGGTAATGATGAGTTTCATCCATGGATGTCAGGCCTTTTTCAAATCACTCTTCCCAGCATCCACCACCACTTCTCCCTATAGACAGCCCTGCCAAGGCAGCATGGTCTCTGTCCTTGTGAAACTTACAGGTGGAGAGAATGCCCTTGGCATGAACAGCTAGTTTTAGCAGCCAGTTCTGCAATGCAAAACTATCATATTTTTGTGTTAAACGAGCACATTATTTACACAAAGTTCTCCTAATACAGCATTTCCAGTACAAGGAGAAGTTTTCCCTCAGGAGATGCCAAGTAAGTAGGTTTGGGTGGGAGCTGCTGCTGCTCCGAGGGTATTTGATGTCCACACCGAATGTACCGGCACTGATGGCTGTTTGATGCATTGGCAGAGTTTGGAGAGTGGAGCAGGTAAGCATGGAGGAAACATGGACTATCTGCTCTCCATCACTACCTGCAGAAAAGTCTGCTGCCGTGGACAGGGGGTGTGTGGCTCAGCTAGTAGAGAGTTTGACTAGCATGCACAGGGCCCTGGGTTGGATCCCCATTGCCACATAAACCAAGCAAGGTGGTACATTCCTGCAACCCCAGCAATCAGGAAGGAGGCTAAAGGCAGGAGGATCAAGACTTCAAGGTCATACTTGACTACATAAGGGAGTTGGGGAGTAATCTGGGCAGGAGAGCCTGTCTCACGATATATATATATAAAGTATGCCATTGCACAAACCAGCTTCCTAGAATGCTGTCCACAGGTTCTTGAAACACAGAAGATAAAATTTTGGCAGCCTGGAGACAGTTTCTCTTTTTCAGACCTCCCTGCTTAGAATCTCAGTGCAGAGTCTATATACCTAAGATGCTTGCCAAATGAGACTCTAGCTGCGTGACAAATTGTGTTTTGAAAAATGCTTATATTTGAATTGCATAAGTTCAAATAAGCCAGTAATAAGCCAAATTGCTTGTCTTTTGGAGAGCTGGATAGGAAAAGGGGTCAGGAAATGAAATCTTAAAATAAACACATCATTGGTATGAAAATTGATATGTCTCACCCCACCTCCGAAATGAGCATTCAGAATAGAAATGCTTACTCCCTGACTTAACTGGTTATTATATCAAGATGTGTTTCATGCATGCATCTCATAGTTAGCATTATCCTACCTTGCTGGACATCATTCCAGCATCCATCGTAAACCTCCACTGTTTTATTGGCAGCTTCTTCCCGCACACCAGATCCTTGAGAGCAAATCTGATTTGGATGAAGTTTTGTCTAGAGCCCGCCAAGCCAAGTTATAACAAAGTAGATGCAGATAGAGGGACATATTCCCATCTATAAGCTCAGAACTAATTACCTGTAGTTGGGGGGGGGAACCCAGAAGAAGGATAAGCTCAGAAAGGCAGTTGAGTGGCTATACACCAGGGAATGACTCAATAGATACAGGCATGAAGAAATAAGCTTAGACCCCAGGGACACACATAAAAAGTCAGACATAGTAACAGTTGAGGGTCTGAGTCCTCAGCAGGCTATATAGTGAGTTCAAAGCCAGCCACAGCTGCTTAGTAAGAGTCTGTATCAGAAAATCAACTTTATATGTAGCTCAATTGGTAGGATGCTTGCCTAGCATGCAAGAGACCCTGTACTGGAACTTCCAGCATCGCATATAGTCAGGCATGGTGCTACATGCCTTTTATTCCAGCACTTGGGAGGTGGCAACAGGAGAATCAAGAATTCAAAGTCATCCTCTACTGTATATCAAGTTGTAGGCCAGCCTGAGCTGTATGAGATCTTGCTTCAAACAAATAAAATTCAGGGAGTGGAGGCTTGGGGGAGGAGGCTGGTTTTGCATTTACAATTCTTCTGTCTCAGTCTCCCAAGGAGTAGCTGACATTAGGGGCGTGTACCACCAGGCTTGAGACATTTTCTTGAAGTGTAATTTGGATGGTTCTCTATTTTGACTGACAGGTTGTAGTATATAACCATTTCTCTGCTGCACACATCCCTTACCGTAATGCAACTGATTTTAAGAATATGCATGTGAAATTATGCATAGGCATAAGGTGATAAGTCGGGGACTCTCACCTAAATTTCCATTTGAGGACACAGTTTGCCAAAGTTTTCTTAATTTTGTATTATGTGTATGTGTGTGTACTTGAATGCAAGTGTGTGTGGGACACTTGCATAGATGTGCCCAAAGAAGCTAAAAGAGGGTATCAGATACCCTGGAATTAGAGTTACAAACAATTGTGAGCCATCTGATGTGTGCACTGGGAACTGAACCCAGGTCGTCTGCAGGAACAACAAATGAACTTAACCACTCAGCATCTATCTCCACACAGTCTGCCTTATTGCCCATGTACCCAAAAGCAGTCTAAGACCAGATTGTTTCATTGCCCTACTTCCAGGTTGTGTTCCAATACCTGTTTGAACCAAGGGGTTGCTAGGGCAGGCAAGTTATATCCATTGCTTAAAGCAGGTAAGGGGCTGCCAGGTGCATTATTCCAAGAGGAGTGTGTGTATAATACAAACCATGTTGAGTCCAGGTTGCTACAGTCTTCCCTGTACTTGCCTGCCTCTCTAGTCCATCATAAGCTTCTCCAAGAACTACTATTTGTCTTTATGTCTTTGGCATCTTTGCAGCTATCTATCTTTGCAGCTCTCATTTCTCTGGAATGTTTCTAACCTCCTCTGAAACTGCAAAGCAGACTCAGCGGCCTTCCCCACCCCCATGTGTGCCCAGAACTGCTGAGTAAATTAAACCGTGAATCTGAGAGAGTGGAGCCATTTCCCCTTTCGCAGCAGACCTAGCTCGTCAAGGTCGATAGGGCTGAGGGAAAAAAAAATCAGGATAAACATCATTAAACATCCAGGCTGCAGCTTACCACTAAAGCAAAGAAAAGCTTCCCAATTAGAAAGTCCCTTGCAAATCTTCTTTCTATTTCTGACATGTAATTATTATAACATAAACTGGGCTGAGTGGATTGAGGCTTTGTTAACTGTAATATTTTCAGCGAATTATTTAGAACAGGGAAACCTCGGGCATTCTGCTCCACTATAATATACTAAAAATGGTTATAAAGATCAACATACCAACCACAGTTGGTATTTACCACTTCGAGACTGCATGGGGACTAATCTGCAGATGGAATCTTCTACCCCAGAAGTTCCCTTTTCCACCCTATAAAACACCCAAGCCCCCTTTGCCACATGAAGTCTCTACTACTCCTGTAGAGACTGCAGCCCATGCTTATGTGTGCTCTCACTCATGCTGTGTGAGACAACACACACACACACACACACACACACACACACAGAAAGAGAGAGAGAGAGAGTATTGAAGGACACATGCACACACAAATGAATATATGCAAGCATTGATACACACACAGATATACATACACATAGATACACACACAAATACACATAAGCATGTGTACACACACATATGTGTATTCACACAGCATGAGTGCAAACACACACACACATGGATGCACATACGGACATATGTCTGCACACACTAATGCATGTATACACATATGGATATACATAAGGCTGGGAGTGCACACACATATATGTGTGTACACATGAATACAAATACACAAACATAGGTGCACACACATATGTATGTACATAAGCATAGTTGCACACACACACATGCACATAGTTTCTTCTTTCACCTCTCAGAAAATCGTGAGACTGTGCCTACATCTCATAGATGTTAGATCTGTATTTATCTCCCATTGCAATATGTCTAGTCTTCTGCCTGATGCTGAGTTCTAACACTTTTGGGCTAATAGGAGAAATTTTCAAACTGTACCCTCAGGGTTGGGGCTGTAGCTCAGTTGATAGTGTTTGCCTGGCCTGTATGAAAACATGAATTAAATGCACAGAGCCACATAAACTAGATGTGGTGGTGTGCACCTGTAATCTCAGCATTCAAGGGGAGGAGGAGGCAGGAAGATTAGAAGTTCAAAGCTATCCTTGGCTACATAGCAGTTTAGAAGATAGCTTGAGCTACATGACAGCCTTAATTGGGGGGGGGAGGGAGAATGACTCAGATTGTACCCTCAGCAGTCAGTCACATAGACAGCTCCACTGTGGGGTATAAAGAGTGTCACCAAAGCACAGTGGGTTTTTCCTACAAATAAATACCTATTGAATCCTTGTGAGCCCACACACAGTACCTTTTGGATCAAAAAGCCCCAGGACTACTGAGTTTATTTAAGAAGTGGTCATTTGTCACTTGTAACAATTGAGACACGTTTTGAAGTCTGCTTTAGAAAATGTATTTGTCATGTTTGACTTTGATTACTGAAGCATCAGACCCCTGCTGGATCGCCTAAAACCACTCATTTCAAACTGACTTGTGTTTTTCTGAAAGCATCATTTCCTAAAAAAATAAAAACCCATGTTTTCCACAAATGCTCATAGAAGTATTATTCATAATAGTTTTTTTAAGTAGGGAGCAACCCATGTGTCCATCATGAATGAATACACAAAACATAGTTGATATGTATATATGTATATAAATGATGAAATATTATTTAGCCATAAATATGAATGAAGTAGTGTTACATGGGGGTGCTACAGTGGATATTTTCTGCACCCACTGCCATCCCTCTGAACCTCAACTCAGAGAAGGCTTTGACACTCTCATGGGGCTGAAGCATTTGGGTCATGGCTCACATGTCTGTACCATCTGAGTCATAGCTCTAGCCTGAAACGTGTATTTTAAAAGCCAGGAAAAAAGGAGCGTGGATGTTTTTGGTTTTGTTTTGTTTTTTAACCACAAACAAGCATTTGAAAATAGAAATAGGTGTGCCCTCATCTACATATTACACACTATATGTGTATTTCAAATATCACATGGTACCTCATAAACATATATGATTCTTTTATATTTGTATTTCCATTAAAATTAATTTTTTAAAAACTATGGGGCTGGTAAGATGGCCACTGCCATGTTCCTTGATTAGTAACTAATGTCTTATTGGTAAGCCCACAGAGCTACTTGTTAGAGCTGTTATCCTAATCTGACTGATACATGCTTGGCCTGTGAAGATAGGGTGTCCTTTACAGAATGTAGAGAAGCAGTTCTTAGCTTCTCATACTTGGCCCCATAGAGATATGGACATCTCAAATCACTCACTTCATTCCAGACCTCTGTTTTGTCCTACTTTTTCATCTTCTACATGTCTCTCTACTCCTCCTCCTTCTTTACTTCTTCCTCCTGTTTTTTGACATAGGTTCTTACGTAGCCCAGACTGATCTCAAGTTCACTTTATAGCTGAGAATGAACTTGAACTCCTGATCTTCCTGCCTCTACATCCCAAGTGCTTGATTCCAGGCATGTGACACCACACTTAGCTTTTTCGAGATGTTTTTAGCCTGGCACACCAAGTCCTTATCTGCTCATTGACCCTCTCTTCCCTGGCTGGGTTCTTTCTTTGAAAGTCATTCACAGTGTTCTGATGTATTTTAACTCTGTTTTTCCTAGCACCTTTTCCCGTGTGTGTGTGTGTGTGTGTGTGTGTGTGTGTGTGTGTGTCATGTGTGATCTATGTGCATGTGTACATTTACATGTGGAAGCTAGAAGATAACCATATGTATTTTCTTCAGAAATACCTCCTTGAGACAGGGTCTATCATTAGCCTGAAGCTCACCAACTTAGACTAGCTGGCCAGCGAGTCCCAGGGATGCTCTTAGCTCTACCTCCCAGCACTGGGATTGCAAGCACACACCATCATGCCTAGCATTATAATGTGGGTTCTCATTCGGGGGGAAGCACTTTAATGACTGAACCATCTCTAAGGCCCTTCCTGGAATAATAAACTGGGGGGAATGCTGGAGCTGGTGGGGAACAAGGAATGACTGATGATCACTGTATCCAGTGGGAACAACCCCATCCTGGCCTCAAGCCACTAGAGAACAGGCAGGCTGGGATGAGTCTAGCACTAATTTGAGAGTGAGGTACATTTTATGAGCTGGTAAACTTTAAGGCTTACTTTATATGCTAGTAAAATATTCCTGGTCATAACACATTAATATGCATACTATATTACATATTGTATAATTACAGAATTAATTACAGATTATATAAAAATAGAAGCATAATTTACACTGCACATAATACATGCAGCATGCATTGCTTGACAGTACATTCCGGAAATGTGTTGCTAGGAATTCCAGCCTTGTGCAATTGTCCTAGATCTCTGTGGTAACCCAGGTCACTCTTCATGGCCTCTTGCTGCAATAAGGGAACACTGGTGTTTAAGACCGTTGCTGGCATGACAACATGTATTGTTTGCAGTACAACAGTAAATATATAACCTGGCAGTAGTCGTTTACTATGTCCTGTGCTGTAAATAAGTGTGCAAGCTGTTTTCACACAACTGTCAGTGTGGTTCATCTGTTCACAGCAGTGTCATTCAAAGGCTCTTGTGTTTCAGGCTTGGTGATCACCCTGTGGCACTAATGAGAAGTGATGTAACCTGCATGAGGTAGAGCTTTTGTGGGTGAAGAGATGACTCATCCTGTAAAGAACTTGCTGAGAAAGCACATGTACCTGAGTTTGATCCCCAGAACCCATGTTGAAAGAGCTTATGAGCATGTCACCCCAGTGTTTGGGAGGTAGGGACAGCATCAGTGGGGCTAGCTGGCCTATCAACAAGTCCTAGGTCCTAATGACAGACACTGTCTGATAAAACAAGGTAGATGGTTCTTAACAGTACCTAAGTTTCTAGCTGTCACATGCACATGTGTGCATTGTGGAATGATCTTTGTGTACACTGTGAAGATGTGTCACTGGTTTAATAAAAAGCTGAACAGCCAATAGCTAGGCAGGATTTTAGGGGCAGAGAGAATGCTGGGAAGAAGGTGGAGATGCTAGAGGACACAGAACAAGCAGCATGTGCCAATACAAATTAAAGGTAACCAAGCCACATAAAAGAACATAGATTAAAAGATATGGATTAATTTAAGTTATAAGAGCTAGTTAGAAACAAGTCTAAGATATTGGCCAAGCTTTCATAATTAATAAGTCTCTGTGTCATTGTTGGGGAGCTGACAGTCCTGACATAAAAGTCTGACTACATGTGTGCAACCCATACATACCTGTGCATAAACCAGAACTAGCCACCAAAGTGTGTTCGGCTATGACAAACTCAAACAGGCTAGAATCAAGACTAGTTAACTCACAACAGTACATTCACAGCACAAGCAGCTTCCAAGGTAACTTGATTGGTAGTACCTAATCTAGACATCAGGGGACATATACACTTGAATACGGCAGATATGACTTTAAAATACTGCTAAAAGACTCTCAGCATCTTTTATCTTCATAAATTTAGACCACTCTCCTAAATCCATCTGAAAATATTCAAGACAGTGCTCAAGCCATCTGATTCATGCTAACAATGTGATAGTGTCTTTTTTCCTCTTTCTCTTAGCAGAGGTAACTGCATTTGAATATATGGCCCAACTTAACCACCTCAACAGATTGTTCATCAAGGCAAATGTGAACTAATTTTTCCTGCTTTACACAGCAAATTTCCTTCTGCAAGTAAGTTAGCAACCCAGAGAATAGATAACGCAATTCAAGACCTGAACATAGGGCTTACAGATGTATTTGCCAATATTATTATATGAAATTGTTTCTTTTGTTTTCTCAAGTCTCAGCTGGGAGGCAGCCCAGGGCAATGGAGACAATGTTATCTAAATACAGTGTGATCTTGATGAACTTTTCAAAATGCAATAATGTCCTTATAATAAAGCCCACTGCACTGCGGAAAAGCAAAGAAAAATCACAACATCCACCTCAGAACTTTGAACCATTTCTCAGTTGACTTGGGCCCCCATCAGCCAGCACTGAATTCTGGGAAGGAAAGCAACTGCTGAGAGTCTAAGTGACACTGAATGCAGCAGCTCTGGCTTCTGGTTATTTTTATGCAGTTACCTGCACCCCATTCTCTGAACACTCTGCGATATATCCTGTGTTTCCCTTGTTGTGAGTTAGGACCATAGTGTGAGAGAAAAGAGAGAGGCCTCAGAGTCTTCAGGAAACTATAGAGTTCTCCCCCAGAGCAATGGGCCCCAATTTAGCTCCAGGTAAATCAGTTTCCCCTGGAAGGCTTCTGCCAGAACTAGGAAGGACCCAAAACACAGTGTTCCTGATGCAGTAGGCTCCCAGGGAAAGGAATCAGCAACACTCGGGAGCTCCCAAATGAGAGAAACTGACATAGCCACCTTACTCTGCCTCACCCTTCCAACACCACCCACCTTGGGCAGAATGAAAAATGCCACAAGAACACGTGGACGCTAACTGCTAATTTATCCAGAGACACACCTCTTCATGAACTGGAGCTTGTGATATCAATGACAGAACATGAATAGCTTTCATAAACTGGTGACAGTCAGTGGTGATAACCCCTTACAGTGTAACCAGGTGGGGCCACTAATATGTGTGTCCAGGGCTCCATCCGATACAAAGGAGCATCCCTCCTTAGCATAGGTGATACTCAAGGGAAGTAGCAAGCGCCTTAGGCTTTTATTTCAAGAAGATCAAATAAACAGGCTGTGGATGTGACTTGGTGGGCCCAGAGTTTGCCTAGCTTGCACAGGATGCTGGGTTCAGTACTCAGCACTGTGAGGCCATGTGAGGCGCTACACAACCATAATCCCTTGGAAGGTGGAGGCTGGAGTAGAACTCCGAAGCCGTTCCCTGCTACATAGCAAGTTGGAGGTCAGACTGAAGTACATGAGACAAGTCTCAAAAACAATTACAAAAAAGGAAGACATGAGACAAGTGAGAATGCTCAGCTGGTGAAGGCACTGGTCACTAAGCCTGACAATCTGAATTTGATACCTGGGACCCACATGGTGGAAAGAAAAAACCAGTTCCCAGTGCTGTCCTCTGATCTTATCATAGACACATGCACGCAAACATACACACACACAAAAAAAAATAAATAAATGAAAAAATTTAAAACAGTTTAAAAAAAAGCAATTGGGGAAAGCTATGGAAACACACCTATGAAAAACTTAATCAGTAAACAGGGTTGTATAAGAAAGACGTGATTAATATTATGCTAGATTTTCATCTGATTATTATGAGGGCTGCCAAAGGGAAGTCAGACAGGAATGAGAGAGAAAAAGCCCAAAGGAAAAGAGAAATTAAAGGAACAGAACAAAGGAAAAGGCATCAACTCTTAGTGTGGGTCTTTAGTTGGATATGGCTGTCTGTAGTGGTGTGAGGGTGTGTAGCTTTAATCAGTCCATGCTTTCAGAGGACGTTGCTCACCCAGTCTAAACAGACATCTGAAACCCCAAGTCCTAAGGGCACATACAGGGTTTGGTAGCTGCCTAAGCCAGGAAGCTGCTGCTGCTGTTCTTTTAAGCTGCTCCAAGACACATTTTGTTACCTGAGCTTTAACTGTCTCCAGGCAACAGACTTTCCTCCTCCCCCATCTATGGGAGGAGGCATCACTCCCAAGGCTGCAGCTCTCTTTCTGCCCACCATCTATCGCCAAATCTCCTCTATTCATCCCTGATTGTAAATAGCCTCTCTATTTTGTAGTCATTAGGGTCCTCCTGACCTATTAATTTAGCACAGGTTGCAGTTTAGTATTTGAGGACTCAAAATCATTTCTGATTGCATACAAACATTAGACAGAGCCACCAGGGTAGGAAAGCTATCACTGAGCAGAGTGGGAGCAAGGCCGCACAGGATTTATACAGCTACTAAATAGAAAATCAGTAGGTGCTGAACCTGTGTGCACAAAAAAACCCCCCCCCCCCCCCCAGCTTATACATGTCCACCATGGAAACACAAGTGCATATACTCACCCAAAGAAAGTGTGTGTGTGTGTGTGTGTGCGTGTGTGTGTGTGTGTGTGTGTGTGTGTGTGTGTGTGTTAATAGTAATGTGGTGGCAGTTGAAGGATAAACTAGAGCCATTAGGCCTTCTTCCAGACTTGGAAGTTGACGTAACACTATCCTAAATACCAAGACTTGAATTTTGAATTGGCAAATATTCCATAGCCTCTGATTTTCATCTTGTCACAGTGTGCTGTGTGACAAGCCCTAGGGCCCTGCTTAGACCTCACTGTATTCTCTTATCACAAAGATAAGGTTTCCCTGCAAACTCTCCTTCAATTCTAAAACCTAGTAAGCAAAGGAAGTGGTCCCCATTTAAAGGCAGGTAGGATTGGGGAAGTGGGTCCATGCATTATTAGTTTAGTTTTTATCACCGTGATAAACACCAGACCAAGAGCAACTTGGGGAGAAAAGGGATTATTGTTATCTTCCAGCTTACAGGCCATCATTGAGAGAAGTCAGGACATGTATTGCAGGCATGAATTTAGAGGCCAGAACTGAAGCAGAAGCCATGGAAGAATACTGCTTACTGGCTTGCTCAGCTGCTTTTCTTTTTAATTTTTTTTATTTTATGTGTATGGGTGTTTTGCTTGCACATATGTCTGTGAACCACTTGCATTCCTGGTGCCTGAGAAGGACAAAAGAGGGCATTAGATCCCTGGATCTGTAGTTACAGATGGTTGTGAACCACCATGTGGGTGCTGGGAATCAAACCTGGGTCCTCGGCAAGAGAACAAGTGCTCTTAACCACTGAGACATCTCCCCGGTGCCTCAGCTTGCTTTCTTATGCAACTCAGTACCATCTGCCCAGAGATGGCACTGCCCACAGTGAGTTGGGCCCTCCTGTATCAATTACTAATGAAGAAAATGGCCTACAGACATCCTCACAGGCCAATTTAATGGAGGCAATTCTTCAATGGCATTGTTTCTATATATGTGACCCTAAGTTGTGTAAAGTTGACAGAAACTAACCAGCACACTCAGTCAGTAAAACGCTTGCCAAGGAAGCAGGAAGGCTCAGTTCAAATCCCTGTTGTTCAATAAAAGCAGGACTTGGAAGACTGTGGTGGTTTGAAGGAAAATGGCCGCCACAGGCTCATATGTTTAAATGCTTGGTCCCCAGTTGGAGGAACTGTTTGGTAAGGATTCAGAGGTGTGGCCTTATTGTAGGAGGTGTGTCACCAAGGATGGGCTTTGAGGTTTCAAAAACCCAAGCCATTCCCAGTTAGTTCCCTCTCTCTCTCTGCCTTGGGCTTGTGGATTGGATGTAAGCTCTCAGCTACTGCTGCAGTGCTATTCCTGCCTACCTGCTGCTATGCTCCCCACCATGATGGTCATAGACTCTAACCCCCTGGAATCATGAGCTCCCAAATTAAACGTTTCTCTTATGCATCACCTTCGTAATGGCGTCTTGTCATGGCAATAGAAAAGTAACTAAGAGTCAGTGGCACACGCCTTTTATCCCAGCACTCAGGAGGCAGACATAGGTGGATCTCTGAGTTTGAGGCCAGCCTGGTCTACAGAGCAAGTTCCAGGATAGCCAGGGCTACACAGAGAAGCCCTGTCTTGGAAATCCAAAAGAAAAAAAACTAAGACAAGGCAAGGAGTGAGGTTAAACCACAACAGTAGGTGGGGCACAGCTGGCACATATCTGGAGCTTGCTGGCCACTCAGCCTGTTCAAATAGATGACCTCTAGTTTTCATGATCCTGTCTCAAAAATTAAGGTAACTTTGGGCTAATGAGATAGCATTTGCTAAGAACCTGAGTTTGATACCAAGAACCCACATGGTGAGAGAAGAGAACCAGCTCTCACAAGTAGTCTTCTGAACTCCACACACATGCAGTGGCACACGTGTATACAAATACACACAAATAAATAAATGAAACAAATGATTTTTCACAATAAGGAATGATTGAGGAAGACATACTGACCTCTGGCTTCCACATACTTTCTTTCATAAATGTACACACCCACATGAATATGTATTTACACCACACATCACAAATATACACATAACCCCCAAAATGGTAGGCAACCTAGATATGCTGTGTCCAACTTAAGGGAAGACACTGCCCTTCCCACATTCTTCTGGAACAAGTTACTATCATATGCATTATCACTAAGACCATAAACCCAAATTTCTTGAATTACCCCTTTGATGAACTAGATCCACCTTGTTCTCCCAGAATCAAGCTGACCATGGAAAACCAATAAGATAAAGGTAAACTGAGGCCAGCTTAGAGGGCTGTAAACCATGACCCCATGACCCCCTGCATTGGTTATTCTTCTTATTACTGTGACCAAGTACTTGACAAGAAAGAACTTAAGGGAAAGGGGGTTTGTCTGTGCTCACAGTTTCAGGGGATACTGTGCATCATGTTCAGGAAGACATGTTGGCAGGAACATGGGGCAGCTGTTCACATTTCATCCTTAGTCAGGAAACAGAGAGGAAACAGGATGTTGGGCAAGGTTATAAACCTCAAGACCAGCCCACATTGGGTGACTTCCTTTGCCACCTCCTAAATGTTCCACAACCTTCCCAAAGAGCATCACCAACTGGGGACCAACCACAGCACTCCAGCTCTATCTTTTGTCTGGCTGCTCTCTTCCATGACCTAGGTCCTCCAGCAGGTGGGTAGGGACTGAGGTGAGAGTGCCATTGGGAAGGGTGGAGGACAAAGCACCATATATGCATTGCTTCCTGTTGGCAAGCCCAAGGGTCTGCCATGCTTTGGTCCCTGGATATGAGATCAAAACCTCGCCAGCAAATTTGCTTCTTCTCTCCATTGGAGTTTTTTCTCTTACTTAAATGTATTTTTTAATTAATAAACAAAATGACTCTGGGAAGGAATCTGCAGAGATTCTGGCTGTCTGGGTGCTTGGCAAAGGTTTTTAACAGCCTATTAAAAGGCAGGCAGCCTGGATCTGCTATATCCAAACAGATCAGCAGCCAGGCAGGCGCCCTGGGAAGCTGAGCAGGGCTTCCAAAGTGTCCATTCCTGATCTCCATCAGTCAGCTTTACATAACCAGGAAAAATCACCTGAAAATGAGTGCTAAATTGCAAAGTCAGAAGTTAACTTAGAACTAGGATGTAGCTCTATTAGTAAAGAGCTTGTCTAACATGGAGGGAGCCCCAGCTTCCATTCCCAGAACTGTAACAGGGTGTGATAATGCACTCCTGAAATCTCACCAGTCTTTTTGGTTGTTTTTTCTGTTTTCAGGGTCCCGCCACCAGCTCCCAAGTAAATCACACATAGAGACTTATTCTTAATTATAAATGCCTAGGCTTAGCTTGGCTTGTTTCTTGCCAACTTTACTTAACTTTAAATTATCCTGTCTACCTTTGGGCTTCTTTCTTTCTCTTTTGTAAATCTTACTTTCACTCTTACTCCATGGTTGGCTGTGTAGCGGGGTGGCTGGCCCCTGGAGTTCTCTTCTCCTTGTTCTCTTGCTCCTCCTTCCTTTCTCGTTCCTTGAACTTTCTTCCAGATTTCTCCTTCTATTCATTCTCTCTGCCTGCCAGCCCTGCCTATCCTTTCTCCTGCCTTGTTATTGGATGTTCAGCTCTTTATTAGACCATCAGGTGTTTTAGACAGGCACAGTAACACAGCTTCACAGAGCTAAACAAATGCAACATAAACAAATGTTCCACAGCATAAACAAATGCAACACATATTAAAATAATATTCTACAACACCACTCCAAACCTGAAGGCAGGAGGACCAGAGGTTCAATGTCATCTCTGGCCACATAGTGAATTTGGGGTAACTGGGCAACATGCATTCGTGTCCAAACAGAAAGAGAGAGAGAGAGAGAGAGAGAGAGAGAGAGAGAGAGAGAGAGAGA
>CABHPH010144671.1:33406-44859 GCA_902168325.1 Peromyscus nudipes
AGAGAGAGAGAGAGAGAGAGAGAGAGAGAGAGAGAGAGAGAGAGAGAGAAATAAGGAACGGAAAGGAAAGGAGAGGAGGGGAGGGGAGGAGAGGAGAGGAGAGGAGAGGAGAGGAGAGGAAAGGAAAGGAAAGGAAAGGAAAGGAAAGGAAAGGAAAGGAAAGGAAATGAAAGGAAAGGAAAGGAGAAAAGAGTGGAAAATGAAAAAAACTTTTTGTTTAAATGTGGGTTTGATTTTAACCCAAGTGAGCAACCAAATGAACAGTCCTCTAGGAAGGCTATCCAGTCAATTATAACACCCAGTTCTTGCTCTTTAGAAGCTGATAAGATGCCAGGTATAGTGGCTCATGCCTTTCATTCTAGCACTCTGGAGACAGCGGCAGGAGGATCTCTGTGAGTTTGAGGTCAGCCTGGTTATGTAGTCAATTCAAAGCCAACTAAAACTATGTAGCGAAAAGAAAAGAATAAATGTTATTAAGATAAATTGTAGGGATATTCATTTGAGTGAACATTAAAAAAAATTTTAAGTGTAATCTGGAGAAAGGGGTGGGGGGTTGATGAGATGGTGGAGTGAGTTAAGGTGTCTACTGAGAAACCTGACCACCTGAGTTCCATCCATGGGAACCACGTGATGGAGGGACAGAACTGACTCCCGCAACTTGATTTTTAACCTACACATACATACATACATGCATACGCAGAGAAAGAGAGAAACAGACATAGAGAGAATAAATAAATGTAAGTTTAAATTTAAGGCAGAAAAGAAGCAACATAATGAAGCATGGCATTTTCAAAATCATATGAGACAGAGCGCTTAAATAATGCATTCTATACTGTTTCTATGGGATGGGATTATCAGCATTGTGGAAAACAGGGGCACAATCTTCATTATATCAGCCATAGCACGCTGAGGAGTTGCCCTATTCTTCTAGGGTCTCCCAACTCAGGCCTAACCAAGATTCGTGGCTTTGAAGCAGAAAATAATCTCAAAAACAGTTGGTATAAAGCAAAGTTAAAGTTAAATAATGATCTTAGTATGAATTTAAGCACTCTGAAAAAGAGTCTGACTCCAGATCATGGGAACGTACTTTTCAAAAAAGACACACTTCAGTGTGTGTGTGTGTGTGTGTGTGTGTGTGTGTGTGTGTGTTTGATACATACTTGTATGAGTATGGGCATGCATATGCCATGACACACAAGAAATAATCTGAAGACAACCTTGGTGCTGGTCCTCATCTTTTACCTTGTTTGGGACAGAGTCTCTTATTAGAGACATGGTTCTCCTATCTCCTCCTCACATCTCTGTAGGAGCAGTAGAATAACAGATATGAACTGTGGCTTCCAGCCTTACATAAGTCTAAGGATTCTAACTGAGATCCTCTTACTTGCATAGCAAGTGCTTTTTACCAACTAAGCCACCTCTACAGCACATCACGTCATTGTCTCTATAATAGTCGTACAGGATTTTGGTAGTTTGAAGTTATTATCTTTAAATGTTTGATAAGGGACCTAAATGAAATCACAAGGTGGTTCCTGAAGGACCCCTGACAGATTAAAACTGATAAGGTCAGAATCTAGATCACAGAAGTAGAATTTATGGTTGTAAACAAAGTTAACAGGCTTTTCTTTAATTCTTGGTAAGTCTAAAGAAGGAATGAAGCCCTATACAAGGTCATTTATAGTCTGGTCTTAAGCTAGCATCGTTGCTATGTTAATATACTATATCTATATACACAAGGAATATTATCATTATGTCAGCAACTTTTACAGCAAAACAGGAATGATCACGGCCCAAATGACGTATTCCAGTGTGGACGTAGTTACATAAATCCAGAACAGAGGACAGCCATAAATAAGACATTTTCCAAATGCATTGGTGATGACATCAGGTAGGCAGGTTACAAAAATTAGCTGAAAACTCTCAGCTATAGGTTTCAGGTATTAGCTTTGGGATTGTTGGAAGCTACTGGTCTAAGATAATACATTCCAAAGGTTTTATCTGACAATCAAAAGGATATTAACCCAGATATAGGTTCTGAAGATAGGCCAAGATAATTTTGGCTCTTAATGTCCAAACTTCTAACTTTCACCATGAGAAACTTCTATTCAGCCAGTTGATCTGAAGAATCTTCAACTTAGGAGTTACTTGTTTTCAAAATGTATTTGTTGGGACTGAAGAGATGGTTCAGCAGGTAAAAAACAGTAGCTGTTCTTCAAGAACCCAGCACCCACATGGCAGCATACAACCACCTATAACTCCAGTCCCTGGGGATCTGGTGCCTTTGTATGGTCTCCTTGGGCACCAGGCATGCATGTGATGCTCAGATATGCATATATTCATACGCATAAAATGAAGAAAATTTTAAACAAGAGATTTATTTGTGTGTATGTGGATGTACATGAGTATTTATGTGTATGTACCACATGCATGCAGTACCCTCAGAAGCCAGAAAAATGCAAGAGATAACCCTGGAGCTGAAGTTAGACAGTGTGAGCCATCATGTAAGTGCTTGGACAACAAAAACTCAGGTTCTCTGCAAGTGCTCATAACCACTGAGCCATCTCTTGTATAAACGCAGTGGTAGCTTTATAAAGTAAGTTCAGTTCAGAATATATCAGCCATGGATAGTTAATTACACTGCAAATAGACATATTTTGTGACAATTTCCAAAGTGAAAATTTAGAACAGTATCTATCAGTATATTAAATGATCTGGGGTTTATGTTATTTTAATCATTTTAGCATAATGTTCCTGCTTACTACGCATGATTGGATTAGGCTAAGCATGGTTTGAGGTTCAGGAGACCCAGTTAGAAAGGGTTCATCAGCTTTGCAATGTGAGTTGTTCCTTTGTTCCTTATAGGTACATATATGTGTGGTATACAATGCAATTTAATGGGTATCAGAACGACAACAAAAAAAGCACCAATACAGTGTGTCATCTAATACCACAAGAACATTTGTTTCACAACCACCTTCTAAAGGAGTAAACATGTTGCCAGGACATCAGTGATGTACCTGCCCAGAGCCCCATTACTCCAGACTGGACACAGACCCAAGACCCTGCAAGTGTGAGTTGCCAACCCATCTTACTTGTTTATATTTATTTAAGAGTCTATGAATGTCTTCAGGGAAAACATGATTCCTCTCTTAATCCATGTATGTCTCCATGCAGACTTCCGAAAAGGATACGAATACATTACCTGGCATGAAAGACAGAAATTTCCCATTGAAAGTACACACAGCACTGAGGATCTGGAGCTTAGTTGCTATGATAAAATACCCTGACAAAAGCAACTCAAAGAATAAAAAGTCTATGTGAGCTCACAGCTCCAGAGACATACAGTCCATCACAACAGGAAAAACATGCAACAGGTAGGGAAAGCAAGAGCAGGAGACTGGTTGGTCACATTGTATCCACAGTCAGGAAGCAGAGGGTGAACAGGAAGTAAGGTCTGGCTATGAAGCCTCAAGGCCTGTTTGCAATGACTCACTAATTCCCACAAGGCTCCATCTCTTAAGGGTTCTATAACCTTCTCACATAGCAACATCACCATCCCTGGGAACCAAGTATTCAAATACAGGAGCCTATGGGGGACATTACACATTCAAACCAAAACCTGTAATCCCAACTTTCAGGACGCAAAGGAAAGAGGATTGTAGTGAGTTTGGGGCAATCACAGCTACACTATGAGACCATGTCTAAAAAAGAAAGAAAGAAAAAGAAAGAAAAGTAGAAAACAGAAGAAAAGAGAAAGGAAAAGAAAGTTAACACAAGACACACATGACAAAAGAGAGTTGATACTCATTGTAGCAATTTCCACAGTTGCCAAAAACCTGTACTAGGGAAATATTTGATTCCTTGAGATGACCTAGAGTTGGAGTTTTCAATTTTTGAAATGCAATTCCATTTCTGTATCAACTAGACTTTATGTATTTTTAAAGATCTATTTTTCACTTTTAATATTTATCTGCAGGGGTACATATACTTAAGCGCAGGTGCCCTTGAAGGCCAGAGATTTTTAATCCTCTGTAGCTGGAGTTACAGATGGTGGTGAGCTACCCAACATGGGTGCTAGAAACCGATTTCAGGTCCTCTGCAAGAGTAGTACGGGTTCATAACTAGTGAGCCATCTCTCTAGTCCGTACACTTTTCAATGTTAGTCAGGAAGTTTGAGGGACAGAGTCACAACTGATCTGTAACACAGGACTGCAATCATTTGACCAGGGTCAGAGAGGATCGACTTCTAAGATGGTTGTGTATTTAAAAGGCCTCAATTCTTCACCACTAACATCTGCCTCTCTATGGGACTACTCCACCATCCTCATAGGTCACATCAAACATCTCCAAGAGCAGGCATTGTAGTTATAGACTAGAAATAACCCCAAAGACTTGTGTTGAAACCTTGATCCCCAGTGCAGCAAGCACTCTGCCACCTGAGCCACATCCCCAGCTCTTCTTCCTTCCTTCCTTCTTGCCTTCTCTTTTCCTTCCTACCTTCCTTCCTCCCTATCATCATTCCTTCCTTCCTTCTTTTTTCTTCCTGGCAGAGCTATGGGAAGTCACTCAAGGCAGGAACAGGGAAGTAGGAACCAAGGAGGAACTGCTTGCTGACTCACTCTCTGGATCCCTCACTCATAGATTCATGCTTACCCAGCTTTTTTTTTTTTTTGAGACAGGGTTTCTCTGTGTAGCTTTGGAGCCTTTCCTGGAACTCACTCTGTAGCCCAAGCTGGCTTTGAACTCACAGAGATCCGCCTGTCTCTGCCTCCCGAGTGCTGGGATTAAAGGCGTGTGCCAACTACAGCTGGTTGACCTATTTGGGGAGGATTCAGGGGTGTGGCCTAGTTGGAGGGAGTGTGTCACTGGGAGTGAGATTTGAGGTTTCAAAAGTGCACACCATTCCCAACTATCTCTCTCTACCTGCTACTTGTGGATAAGGATATGAGCTCTCAACTACTGCTCCATGCCCATGCCCACCTGCTGCCATGTTCCCCACCATGATGATCATGGACTAACCCTCTAATAGTGCTAAGCACTCAATAAACTATTTCTCCTATAAGTTGCCTTGATCACGGTGTCTTGTCTCAGCAATTGAGAAGTAACTGAGACAATGCACTTTTTTTTTTTAAGGATGCTGGAGTTCTTCAACTATTCACATTGAAACTAAGGGGAAACACTTGTGAAATGACCTTCTGGACCTCTTCAGGCCTCAGAGCATATTTGAGGAGAAATATAAACATACTCAATCAGGATCAAAACCTGCTATCTTTTTTATACATATTTTTTACATGTATCTGTTTCCCTGATCTTTTTTTTGGGGGGGAGCATATTTATGGCAACAGTGTATGTGGAAGTCAGTTATCTCCTTCTACCATGTGGGACCTGGGGACTGAACTCAGATTATGAGGCTTGGTGGCATACACCCTTACCTGCCAAGCCATCTCACCAGTGTGATTCAATGTATTTTTAATTAATGTGTCCATATCACATTAAGAATGATTCCTATAAACAAAGCTCAAATAATAGCTGAAATAAAATTTTCCACCTCCCTTTCATTTTCCAGTCTGTAGCTTCAAGTAATGCTTCTTATAAAACACAACGTGCTTCTGCAGATGACTGGTGATTTTCCCCTAATATGTTCTAATTCTAACTATTTTCCGAGAGCCAGATTTGACAATTGCTCCCACAGCTATAAAAAGCATGTGTATTCTGAGAAATAAAAGATGAGGAAACGAGAGGAAAAAGATACAAAGGGAATTTTGAAAAGCTGGTGCAGTCTGTCTGGTTGCAGCTCGAGCCAAGAATATGATGTCCTGAGAAGATAATTCTCTCCAGCAGTTTCAGAAAAGGAAAGCAGAGCAAATGGAGCCTGTGCATGAATCCATCAAAGGGGAGGAAGCCAGCTTAGGAACTGCCCCATCTCATTTGCACATTCATTTTGGAAACATTAAAGACAAATGATGATTAGATCCTGTTAAAGAACTAGCCCAACTTTATGTCTTTGTGGTGTATCATTGCAGTAGGGTTTTCTTGAGGAGGTTGTTTCTTTGTTTGATTGGGGGAGATATTTGGGGGGTTGTTTCCTTTTTGTTTATTTGTTTTATTTGTTCTTCCAAAAAAACCTCAAGGTGGACCACATATCCATCATTCCATCTGGAAATTTGACAGTTCAGCAGCACCAGTGTCAGTAAAGAAGAAAAACCAAGCCCCCCCCCCCAAAAAAAAGCAATAGAAATGGAAAATCTGCAAAAATACAGCTCTCCTGAGTGTTTTAAACCTCAAGGGTTACCACAATTATTAAAATTGGGTTCTGTAAAATAACTATGAACTTGGAGGGAGGGAAGGAGTCAGCACGAAAGGAGGGGGAACCAGGGAAGAATAAGAGGGGCAAATACGAGCAAAGTACACCTTCATACATATGTATATGAAATGTATATGAAAATGTCATAGTGAAGCTCTTTGTTGGGAGCTGGTGAGATGGCTCAGTGGGTAAAGTACCTTCCATGTAAGCATGGGGACCTGGGTTCAGATCCTCAGGATGCATGTAAACGCCTGCTGCAGCAGTGTAATCCCAGCCTGGGCTTGGGAGAGGTTTGGAGATGTATGGCTCCCTAGAGCTCATTAACCAGCCAGCCTAGCTGAATCCATGAGCTTCCCATTCAGTAACACAGCCTGCCTCAAAAAACAAGGTTGAGAGCAATCAAGGAAATCACACAGAGTTAACCATTCACCTCCACACATATATGTACACACTGACACAGATATGTAAGTGTACTTACAGACAGAGACTCATAAAATGAACCAATTCCTTCATTTTCTAACTAAGAAATAAATTAATAAAAGAACAACAACAAAAATTAACAATTGGTCCCAGTTACAGAGATTTTGGGTTCCGGAATCCTGGCCTTGCTTTCTGTGGATTAGTGTCTTCTGAGAGCCTCTTTCTGCAGCCTGTATCTGTGTTCTGCTTACTATACAAGGAACGTGGCCTTGCTTTCTGTAGATTAGTGTCTTCTGAGAGCCTCTTTCTGCAGCCTGTATCTGTGTTCTGCTTACTATACAAGGAACGCACAGTTCTTGTTCCAAGGGGGAACTTAATGAGCCATGAGGCAATACCTTACGTCACAGAACCTCCCTGAGACTCTGAAGCAGCTTCCCACGAGGATGTGGTAGGAGGCTCTGCCAACACGCAGGAGGCAGCATGCTGTTCTTCTCCCACATTTACAGACTCCTCCTTCAGAGGCTGCCCTTGGTGAGAGGCTTTATGGAATCTGACACATACCAGCGTGTTAACTGGCTTGCACATTTTGTACTTCCGGGCTCTTCTTCCTGCATGTGAATGCATTCATGATTGAATGATAGTACAGACTGATGTGTTCTACACCTAATGAACTGTGTACTTGGACTGACACTTTTTGTATTAAGGTCCCTAAGTGTGTATAACTTTTAAGCAAGCATGGGAAAAATAAAATATAACTCAAAGCTTAAGAATGATTCAGGGACTGGTAAGATGATTGAGTACCTGAGCTTGATCCCCCAGCCTTGAATGGTTGAAGGAGAGAAATGACTCCTGAAAGTTGTTCCCTGTCTTACACACACACACACACATACACACACTATATATATATATGTATATGTATATGTATATACATATATATAAACTTTATATATATAAACTATGAATATATGTTTTGACTGACCATCTTTAAAGTTTGCAAACACTGAACATTGATCTTTCAAACATTAATTCAACACTTGTCAGAGCCTGCATCCCACCTTCTATAAAATCGCTTTTTCTCATTATATTCTGGTAAAAGGAATAGTCACAGCCTATTTACTTCCCCAGATTTTTCTGTAACTATACACAATAGCTAACAACTTTATGAATTATAAGCTACAATATATCACTTACTTTTCAAAACTAGAAATGAAATTGAAAGTGTAGGGCATGAGTTCATTTATTCTATAGAACAAAGACAGCAAATTGGTTGAGTTGGGGAGGCTACTGAGATTAAAATTATAAGTGCTTCATCAAACATTTGCATCGGAGAAAGATTACACTGAAACTTTTTTCTTCATGCATGCAATGGGCTGCCTTTTAACAGCTACCATTATAAACAAGACTATTATGAGTATAGTAAACCTTATATTGTTAAGAAGCATATTATAGGGGCTAAGAAAATGGTTCATTGTGAAAGTTGGTTTGCTGTACAAGGATAAGGAAAAAGCTCCCCAGCACCCATATAAAAAGCTTGTAACCCAGGACTGTGAGAGGAAGAGACAGGAGGATCTCTGGAGTTGGCTGGCTGCTGACCTAGCTCCAGGCTCAGGGAGAGACCCTGTCTCAGAAGAATATGGTAGAGTCATAGAGTAGGAGACCTAATATCCTCCTATGGACTCTAGTACAGACACGTGCATATATACTCACACACATGTGTGTATACACCCAAAACACTCACTCACACAAAGTAATTAATTAAGCAAATGCTTTTCTTGACATAGAGTCCTACAAACCAGATTGGCACCCCTGGTGTGTTTAACATCTTGTTCTACCTACATCAAGTTGAGATTTTTTGGCATGTTAGCCAATGTCTCATTTAGACAAGTATACCACACAATCAACTACAAGGGCTCACAGAAAAATGGAATGACTCAGCTCGGGAAGTTCTAGGACCAAATCCAATAATCAGAAGGCCTCCAAAGAACACAGCCTGCCATGCACACAAACTTTAAAACAAAAATTCATAAAGTTTGCACATTATAACAGGGGATTTCTCAAGCATGGAAAATGACATTCTGGGTTCAAGATAATTATTCAAAATATAAAAATGTGTATTTAGTAGAACTTCCTTCAGCAAAATATTAATCCATCCACAGCACCACCTTGATCCAAAGTTCAGTGTCTAATTTCACAAGGAAACACCCTCTAAACATAAGGAAGAAATTGAATCTGACTCAAAGGTTTCTTGTGTTTATGGATTGTATTATTATTCAGGCTGGAGAGATGGCTCAACACTCTCGTAATGGTTCACAACCATCTGTAATTTCAGTTCCACTGGATCCAACACCTTCTTTTGGCCTCAGTGAGCACCAGGCAGGCATGTAGGACATACATATGCAGGTAAAGTACCCATGTCTTATTATTTCCTATGGCAAGTCAGTTGGTTTAAGTATACAGAATTCAACCAGCATTACACATTAAATTTGCCAGTGGCCATCATGATTGGTGCTGTTAATGTTCCTTTCTGCAATAAGGAAAGTGTAATTCACAAAATGGAAGATATTCTGTTCAATTCATACAGCTAGTAAAAGGGCAGGTGAAAATTTTAACCCAAGGAGGTTTGGAAGCTGGACATGTACTCAAAGAGATGAGGCAGGAGGATTGTGAATGACTGATCAGCTTGTGAGCTGAAGGATGGAAAGAATAAAAGCCTAATGCCTGGGTCTAGATAGCAGAGTGCTCATCTAGCATGCAAGAGGCCCTACATTCAATCCCCAACAACACAAAAGAAACAAAGAGGCTGGAGAGATGGCTCAGTGGTTAAGAACCCTGGCTACTCTTGCAGAGGACCCAAGTTCAGTTCTAGCACACACATGACAGCTCACAACCACCTGTAACTCCGGCTCTGATCTCCACTCCACAGGCACCCAATACACTCACACAAAGACACACATACACATAGATAAAAATAAATCTTTAAAACACTAAAGAAGGAGAAAGAGGTGGAAGAAGAAAAACTGAACCAGGACCTAGAGATGCAGCTCAGTGGTAGAGTGTTTGCCTGGTATGCACAAGGTCCCAATCCTAAAAACAGAACAATCCAAAAGAAGTTAGTGCAGGCCAGGCATGCTGGTGCACTACCCATAATCCCAGTTGGAAAGGAACTGCTGCCTTGTTATGGATAGCTGTCTGGGAGGGTCACCTTGCAAGTAATTGCCAGCTCCGCTCAGCTTCCAAGCTTGAGAGAGATGCTGGCTCAGAACCACTCAACCAAGCTGCTCCCAAATTCCTTGGCTCAGGAACTCCACAAGAGCCTGTGTTTGTTGTTTTAAGCTTCAAGGGAATGATGTGTTAAACAGCTGTCGATAAGAAATACCCTAGCAATTAAATGCAGAGAACTTCACACACAATAGCCTGTGCCCTTTCATTTCACAGCACTGCCTTTTCTTCACCTTCTAGATATTTTGACCTTCTCATCAGACCTTTTCCTTGTCTGTAATCTTCGCCAATTATGTCACCTTTTTAAGTATCCGTGTGTAGTAGTAGGTCCTGCATTCTTGAAACAGGGATCTCTTCTCAGTTATAGGAGGCAGGAGAAAGAACGACAGAGCAGTTTGAGTGCTTGTCAATAATCAAACCACTAGACACACATTTTTGGATGAATGCATGAACTGTGGTCAAAACAACTATGACACTAGCAGTCAAGACTCGGTTCTTCCTTTATGCTGCTCCACAGAAGCACAAACTCCATGTGTAAGAACTGTGAGCTCAAGTTCTCGGGTGAGGGGAGGATGATAAAGCTGCACCTTTTTAAGATTCTACAAGGCTGACTGGAACATCCATGATTGTGGAGAGCTAGAATGTGGCAGATCTGCAGTGAAATTACGCGCCCCCCCCATGTGTGTGTGTACGGACGTGTGTGCATGCATACATGCATGTGTGCGTGTGTGTGTGTGTGTGTGTGCGTGTGTGTGTGTGTGTGTGTGTGTGTGTGTGTGTGTGTGTGTGATATGTGGAGGCCATATGTCATCTTCAAGAGTCATTCCTCAGCTGCCATCCACCGTGTGTTTGAAACAGGGTCCTTAGTTAGGGATCACCAACTGGGCTAGGCTGGCTGGCCAGTGAAGCCCAGGGTTCACCATCTCCCCAGCAATGGATTACAAGCATACGCCACCATATCTGACTTTTTACATGGGTTTTGATGATGGACTCAGGGCCTCGTGCTTGCACAGCAAGCACTTTATCAACTGTGCCGTCTCTTCAGTCACTTGTTATCCTTCCTCATTGTCTGCCTCTGTGTTTAACCAAATATCCATCCATTGTGATTATTGGGTAAATCCTTCTAGAACACACAAATAGAGCACTCAATTCCACCAAAGGCTTAGAATGTCATCAGGTAGCGTACATCTGAGGCCTACTTCCCTTCTTCACTACTACCTACCTACCTGATGGTTCCACCAATGTGTTTGAAAAGTGTCTTGATTTATGATTGTCTTTGTTCTGTTACTGTAAAAACTTCCTGTTACCTTGTTGGAACACTGTGTTTGGGGCAACTCAAATCTATGTCCCTAGGCTGTTTTCACTCATATTTGACTAAAAAAAAAGCTATTTTTTATTCCTTTTGAGATGAGAGATATATTTCTGTATTGGCAGGAAAAAAAGAAAGAATGAAAGAAAGAAAGAAAGAAAGAAAGAAAGAAAGAAAGAAAGAAAGAAAGAAAGAAAGAAA
>CABHPH010144672.1:0-25259 GCA_902168325.1 Peromyscus nudipes
ATGGATGGATGGATGGATGGATGGATTGATTGACTGATTGATGTTTTTCAAGACAGGGTTTCTCTGTGTAACAGTCTTGGCTGTCCTGGAACTCAGTCTGTAGAGCAGTCTGGCCTTGAACTCAGAGAGATCCACCTGCCTCTGCCTCCTGAGTGCTGAGATTAAAGGCATTAGCCACCACTGACCAATAACTTGTTTAATGAGGAACAATCAACAAAAACAAAATGTCTTTATCAAAAAGGGAAATTAGACATATAGATGAAAATTTAATTTTCACATGTTCAGTCTGTGATGCTGAGAGCATACCCAGGCTGTATTTAGAAGCTAATGTAAATCAAGGACCAGTATTATAGAAGCAAATGTGGGCAGGAATGGTAGGTTAAGTATTAGAAACTAATTAGTAAGATGTTTGAAGTCCTACTAACTTGACCTTAAATTGGTGATGGTAATTATACATTGTTTTAGGCCTTTCATGATTTTAATCAGTGTCCATATACTATACATATTACTTATCACCTATTAATTCTTAAACAATGCTAGGGATAGAGTTAAAACAGTGAAGAATAAAGTCCAATTCTAATGCTTACCACTCTGTTAGTGGGTAGTTTAACATTCATACTTTAATGAACACCTGGGAAATATACAGAGCTGGACTTCCAAGAGGAAAAAGAGCTATCATCATTATGCTATTGGTAAAAAGAGAGTCACATGGATATAAAGACAAGGAGCATCTTATCAAATAACAATATTGAATCTATGGGGATGTGAGAAGTGAAGAATCAAAACCCTTGCCTCCCTAGGTATAAAGAATTTAATGCTAAAAAAATATTAAATTAAGAATTTTGTAGAACGTATTTTGGTCATAATCATCACTCCCCCAGCTCCTTCCAGGGCCATCCCTCCCTTCTCACCCAACTTTTTTTTTTTTTCCGAGACAGGGTTTCTCTGTGTAGATTTGCGCCTTTCCTGGAGCTCACTTGGTAGCCCAGGCTGGCCTCGAACTCACAGAGATCCGCCTGCCTCTGCCTCCCAAGTGCTGGGATTAAAGGCGTGTGCCACCAACGCCCGGCCTTCTCACCCAACTTTTTATCCTTTCTTTTCTTTTCTTTCTTTCTTTTTTTGTTTTTGTTTTTGTTTTTTGAGACAGAGTTTTGCTGTAGCTTTGGGACCTGTCCTGGAACTCACTCTGTAGACCAGGTTGGCCTTGAACTCATCGAGATGAACCTGCCTCTGCCTCCCAAGTGCTGGGACTAAAGGCGTGTGCCACCACTACCCAGTGGCAAAGGACACGGTCAATAAGACAAAATGACAGCCTACAGAATGGGAGAAGATCTTCACCAATCCCACATCTGACAGAGGGCTAATCTCTAAAATATATAAAGAACTCAAGAAACTAGACATCAAAATACTGAACAATCCAATCAAAAAATGGGCTACAGAGCTAAACAGAGAATTCTCAACAGAAGAATCCCAAATGGCCAAAAGACATTTAAGGAATTGCTCAACATCTTTACTCATCAGGGAAATGCAAATCAAAATGACTCTGAGATACCATCTTACACCTGTCAGAATGGCTAAGATCAAAAACACTGATGACAGCTTTTGTTGAAGAGGATGTGGAGCAAGGGGAACACTCCTCCACTGTTGGTAGGAATGCAAACTTGTACAACCACTCTGGAAATCAGTATGGTGTTTTCTCAGAAAATTGGGAATCAATCTACCTCAAGACCCAGCTATACCACTCTTGGGCATATACCCAGGAATGCTCAAACCTACCACAAGGACACATGCTCAACTATGTGCATAGCAGCATTATTTATAATAGCCAGAATCTGGAAACAACCTAGATACCCCTCAACCAAAGAATGGATAAAGAAAATGTGGCACATATACACAATGGAGTACTACTTAGTAGTAAAAAACAATGACATCATAAAATTTTCAGGCAAATGGATGGAACTAGAAAATATCATCCTGAGTGACATAATCTAGACTCAGAGAGACAAACATGGTGTGTACTCAATCATAAGTGGATACTAAATGTAAAGCAAAGATTAACCAGACTGCAACCTACAGCTCCAGGGAGGGTAGCAAGCAGGAAGGACCCAAGGAGGGACACATGGATCACACAGTAAAAGAGAAATAGATGAGATCTACATGAGCAAACTGGGGGTTGGGGGGGTAGTGGAGGGCAAGGGTGAGAACATACGAGAATGAGAGGCACAAAAGGGAACAGGGACAGAGTGGGAGAGCAAGGAAAGAGATATCATGATAAATGAAGACATCATGGGAACAGGGAGAAACAGAGTGCTAGGGAAGTTCCCAGGAATCCACGAATATGACTCCATTTTAGGCTACTGGCAGTAACGAGAGGGTACCTGAACTGGCCTACTGTAGATGTAACCAACCGTCTTATTAAATAAGAAACACAGAGCCAATGTAAAGATGAAAGCCCAAGAGGTCAGAGCTAAAAGTCTTACCACTTTCCGCCAGCTAGCTTCTCCCGCCAAGAGACCTCTCAGAAAAGGACTACTTCCTGTGCGTTCCCTTTAAATAAGAGTTCTGTTCTGCCTTCTCATTGGTTGTAAACCCAACTACGTGACTGCCTCATCACTGCCTCTCTGTACAGACCTCCAGGTCTTCTATGGTTGGTATTGAGATTAAGGGCGTGTGTCTCCAATGCTGGCTGTATCCTTGAACACACAGAGATCTACCTAGTTCTACTTACCAAGTGCTGGGATTAAAGGCGTGCACCCCCACCACCCTGATTTTCGCTATGGCTTGCTAATAGCTCTGACCCCTAGGCAACTTTATTTATTAACATACAAATAAAATCACATTTCAGTACAAATAGAATACCACTATAGCCTACTCTGGTGATCAGATGCGTGATTACCCTAGCTGTCATCATAGAGCCCTCATCCAGTGACTGATGGAAGCAGATGCAGAGATTCATGGCCAGGCAGTAGGCCAAGCTCCAGGAGTCCAATTGATAAGAGAGAGAGAGAAGGGATTCTATAAGCAAGGGACACTGAGATCATGATGGGAAAACATACAGAGATGGCCAGCCAAACTAGTGGAAATGCATGAACTATGGACCAATAGCTGTGAGTCCCCATGGTACTGGACTAGACCCTCTGGATAGGTGAGACAGTTCTTTAGTTTGAACTGTTTAGGGGGCCCCCAGGCAGTGGGATTCGGGATCCATCTCTGGTATATGAGCTGACTTTTTGGAGCCCAGTGCCTATGGTGGGACACCTTGCGCAGCCTTGGTACAGGGAGGAGGGGCTTGAATCTGCCTCAACTGAATGTACCAAGCTCTGCTGACTACCTACGGGAGACCTTGCCTTGGAGGAGGTGGGAATGGGGGGGTGTTGGGGGGGAAGAATGGGGGAGGGGGAGAAAAGAGAGGGGGATCTGTGGTTGGTATGTAAAATGAATAGAAAATTTCTTAATAATAAAAATTTCTTAATAATGATAAAAAAGAAAATGTTAAATTAAACATACTCTGACTCACACATAACAAAGATGTCTTCACATCACTGCTTCTACTTAGCTAAATAGAGTAAACAGTTGCAATATGACTCCTTTCTCAATATGATTTTCAACAATATTATAAACAATAGAAAAGACCATTCTTTTTTAATAGGTATTTTCTTCTAGGCACATATGATTATTAATATATAAGTGTAATATTGTCAGATTTGGTGACTGATATAATATTATAAAAATATTTTAATTTTTACCTAGTATTCACTGTGACACCTAAGGAAAAACAGAATGTTTGTTTGTTCTGTTTTCTCTTTATCTACTTGCAATAATGTCTTTGGATTGTCCAAAAGGAATCAAGGATAGCCAATTTCTGAATCTACATAAATAGGTTTTACTTCTACCAATACATTTGCCAATCTTGCATAAATTTTTCATTTAAAGACATGAAGATTGTTGGGCAGTGGTGGTGCATGCCTTTAATTCCCACACTTGGGAGAGAGAGGCAGGTCGATTTCTGTGAGCTCGAGGCCAGCCTGGTCTACAAAGCAATTCCAGGACAGCCTGTTACACAGAGAAATCCTGTCTCAAAAAACCAAAAAACCAAAACAAAACAAAACAATAACAACAACAAAAAACATGAAAAATAATTGGTGATTTAGAAAAGATGCCAAAGATGTTTTAACATTTATCCCATTTAAACTCTGATTTTTAAAATTCAGAAAATACCCAGTGCAGTTAATTTTCACTACTGAGAACCATAATTTACACAATAAAATGCACCTGGTCAATTTTATTATTTCTGGTACCATTTGCCTAGAAATTATTATTTCCTAACTAAAATTTAATGTTAGGTTTCCAAACAAAATGACTCTAAGCATATCACTTTAGTACAGAGATGGGAGCATATTCGGAGTCAAAATCTGTTTGACTTACTCTTTCCTCTTAACTCTGGTTTCTCTTTCTTCCCCTAGTCAAATCATAGAATCCAGCATTCCTCTTCCCAAAGGCATGCCACAGAAATCATAATTTCTCTGTAAGAAATGTAACATAAAACCTGCAATGACCATTCTCTCTCTTTTCCCTTGATACACCCCATTCTTTATGGACCCCACTCCATCACCAAAAGAAGGAATGTTACACAGAGAAGGCAGGACAACCTAAACAGACCCAGCTTCTCCCCTGTTCCAATATTATGAGATCATCCTGTTTTGTCCAATCACTTTCCACATGATCATCATTCTTCTGAGAAACTGAACTTAAAGTTTCCCCTGAGTTTTGTGGTTGGGCTTTCTGGTTGACTTGTCTTTTAGGACATGGTGTCCACACACTTATGATGGATAAGGAAAAGCATCCTATACCTACATTAAACATCTTCATATTAAAATATTATTTTATTAGGTAACCAAAATACTTGAGCAAAATATCCCAGTATATTTTGTCTGAATTACCTCATTCAACATTTCATTTTATAGGCTAACAAGATAGATCAATAGATAATGTGCTTATTCTACATACATGAAAACCTGAGGCTGATTCCAATCCCATAAGACAAAGTAGCAATCCCAACTCTGAGGAGATGAAGACAGGAAGATACCTGGGGATCATTGGCCAGACATCCTAGTCTAGTCGGATAGTTTGAGGTCAATGAAAGACCCTGTGTCAAAAAACATGGTAGATAGCCCTGAGGAATAACCTACTAACCTGTACACAGACAGACAGACAGATACACACACACACACACACACACACACACACACACACACACACTATTTCATACTATTTCAATTTATGTTATACTAGCCAGCTTAGAGGCATATTTCCTATGTGCATGGAGGAATTTATATCTCCATTAATTATATAAGTTTTGACTGTACCTGACTAGTATCTCTACATTTTTTCTATTTTTGAAATCTTTTACTCATCAAATGTCAAACATAGGAATGCATTGAATACAAAGTCCTACACAGATTCATTTTGGATTTAAAATCAGGCAGCAATTATAAGCTTGAGAAACTCATAACACAGTAAAATATACTTTCATTATAATTATGAATCAATTACATAAGTATCAGTGGCTTGCACATTTCTAATAGGCAGACCTCTGTGATGCTTTTTATTTCTCTGCTTCTTTTCTATAGATGAAATCATTGAATTTTTTGCACATTTCTCTCTTTTTTATTCTTTAATGAAACCTTTTCCATCATCAGTCTGTCCTGCCACAGACAATGCTCTTATCCATAGCAACAATAACCTCCACCTTGCCAAATCATTTCACAGGTTATCACGGCAGCCTTCAGCAGACAGCAGTTTCTGATGCAGCTATCATTATTTCCAAATAATTCCTATTTGGAAAGCCTTTCTTGCCTTCACCTAGACTCTAGACCTTCATATGCTCCTGAGTTTTCTGCCTCACTGAGTGTTCCACACCTCTCTGGCTATTCAATTTTAATATGGCACGGGGTCCAGATTTTCCTAAATGTTGATGGTCTCTTATTAATCACAGAATGATTTTTCAGCCCTAGCTACCAGTTAACCTATTATTACTGTAAAGCAAAGGTTTTACTTCCTCAGATTCTTAATTCAAATTCTTTTCTTTTCTTTTTTTCTTTCTTTCTTTCTTTCTTTCTTTCTTTCTTTCTTTCTTTCTTTCTTTCTCTCTTTCTTTCTTTCTTTTTTTGTTTCTGTTTTTTTGTTTTTTGAGGCAGGGTTTCTCTGTGTAGCTTTGGAGCCTTTCCTGGAACTCACTCTGTATCCCAGGCTGGCCTCAATCAAACTCACAGAGTTTTGCCTGCCTCTGCCTCCTGAGTGCTGGGATTAAAGGCATGTGCCACCATTGCCTGACTTAATTCAAATTCTTAATATCACATGAACAGCCCCAATGCTCTTTGAAGAATCCTTAAACTTCTCTCTGAATTTTATCTTTGAAACTACCACAGAGTATCACATTATCTCTGAACACTCAACAGTTTTTCCAGCCAGAAGTTCCAAATGCCAACACAATCCTCCTGAAATATAACCTGGTCAGGTCCATAGCAGCACCACCTACATGCTAGTGGAAATTGCTGTCCTGGTTTGCATTGCTGTTAGTGAGGAAAAATGTTGACCAAAGCTGCTTGGGAAGGAGAGGGTTTCTTTGGCTTGCATTTATACTTCACAGAAGCTTCAGCTGCCATTCTTATACAGGGTAAGCCTACTTGCCCAGGGATTGCACCACCCATGGTGGGTCAGCCCCTCCTACATCAATCATTAATCAATAAAATGTCCCACAGACTTGAACACTGCTGGGGGATGTCTTTCTGTACACAGTGAATATATGTTGCTCCCATTGGGTAATAAATAAGCTGCTTTGGCCTATGGCAAGGCAGGTTAGAGGCTGGTGGGAAATCCAAGGAGAGGGATAGGAAAGAGAAAAGAGGAGTCTGAAGAGACACCAGCTGCCACCGAAGGAGCAGCAAGATGCCAGCTGACTGATAATGCCTCGGCCACATGGCAACTTATAGATTAATAGAAACGGGTTAAGTTATAAGAGCTAGCTAGCAAGAAGCCTGTCATAGGATATACAGCTTGTAAATAATATTAAGCCTCTGAGTGATTATTTTAAAAGTGCCAAGCAGGACTGGACAAACCTTCCGGCTACAGACCACAGACCATTATGGCTAAGATAGTTCTTCAACTGAGGTGTCTCTTCCCAGGTGATTCTAATTGTGCCAAGTTGACAAATATTGACCAGTACAATGCACATAGAAATATTTTAGCTTCATGATTAACACGAAGTATATTTTTTTCTACATCCCTGCTTCCCCAAACCGACTTTCCTTTTTGTTAATTTGAAAATACATTTTTATTTAAAATTTTTTATTCAATTTACATACCAACCATAGGTTCCCCCTCTTATCCCTCCTCACACTCCACCCCCCCCACCATGTTCCCCCGACCCACCCTACATCTCCTCCCCTAAAAGAGTAAAGTCACCCATGGGGAGTCAGCAACACCTGATATATTTAGTTGAGGCAGGACCAAGGCCCTGCCCATCCTGCATCAAGGGTGAGCAAGGTATACAACCATAGGTAATGGGTTCCAGAAAGCCAGCTCATGCACCAGGGATAGATCCTGATCCCACTGCCAGAGGCCCCTTAAACAGACCAAGCTTCACAACTATCTCCTGTATGCAGAGGGTATAGTCCAGTTCTATGCATGTTCCACAGTTGTCAGTCTAAATTTCGTGAGTTCCTACCAGCTTGGTTCAGTTGTCTCTGTACATTTCCTTATCATGATCTTGACCCTCCCTTGCTCATATAATTCCTCTTTGCTATCTTCAACTGGACTCCCAGAGCTCAGCCTGGTGCACAGCTGTGTATTCCCTGCATCTGCTTCCATCAGCTACTGGATGAAGGCTCTATGATGACAGAGTTTCCATCAACATGATTATTGGGGCAGGCCAGTTCAGGCATCCTCTCCACTATTGCTGCTAGTATAATCTAGGGTTGTTCTTGTGGATTCCTGGAAATTTACCTAACACCAGGTTTCTCCCTATCCCCATGTCTCCTTCTATCAAGATATCTCTTTTATTGTTCATCCATTCTGTCCCTCCCCCACCTGGACCATCCCATTCCCTCATGTTCACATCCCCAGCCCTTCTCCTATATTGCTGCCCCCTCATCATCAGTTTACTCATCTGGATCTCCTCTATTTTCCCTTCCCAAGGTGATCCATACATCCCTATTAAGGTCCTCCTTGTTTTCTATCTTCTCTGGAGCTGTGGGTTGTAGTCTGGTTATCCTTTGCTTTACATCTAGTATCAACTTATGAGTGAGTACATACCATGTTTGTCTTTCTGATCTGGGTTACCTCATTCAGGATGATATTTTCTAGTTCCATCCATTTGCCTGCAAATTTCATGATGTCATTATTTTTTACAGCTGAGTATATGTATGTATACCACATTTTTCTTATCCATTCTTTGCTTGAGAAGCATCTAAGTTTTTTCCAGGTTCTGGTTATTATAGATAATGCTGCTATGAACAGAGTTGTGCAATGTCTTTGTGGTATAATTGAGCATCCCTTGGGTATATGCACAAGACTGGTATAACTGGGTCTTGAGGAAGATTGATTTCCAATTTTCTGAAAAGTCACCATACTGATTTCCAGAGTGGCTGTACAAGGTTGCATTCCCACCAACAGTGTAGGAGTGTTCCCCTTGCTCCACATCCTTTCCAACAAAGCTGTCATCAGTGTTTTTGATCTTAACCATTCTGACAGGTGTAAGATGGTATCTCAGAGTTGTTTTGATTTGCATTTCCCTGATGATTAAAGATGTTGAGCAATTCCTTAAATGTCTTTTGGCCATTTGGGATTATTCTGTTGAGAATTCTGTTAAGCTCTGTAGCCCATTTTTTAATTGAATTGTTTGGTATTTTGCTGCCTAGCTTCTTGAGTTCTTTATACATTTTGGAGATCAGCCCTCTGTCAGATGTGGGATTGGTGAAGATCTTCTCCCATTTTGTAGGCTGTTGTTTTGTCTTACTGTGTCCTTTGCTTTACAGAAGCTTCTCAGTTTCACGAGGTCCCATTTATTAATTCTTGCTCTCATTGTCTGTGCTACTGGTGTTATATTTAGGAAATGGTCTCCTGTGCCAATATACACTATTTTATTGAGTATTTTTTGCATCAATGTTCATGAGGGAGATTGGTCTGTAATTCTCTTTCTTTGTTGCATCTTTGTGTGGTTTTGGTGTCCGGGTAACTATAGCCTCATCAAGAGAATTTGGCAGTGTCCCTTGTTTCTATCATGTGGAACAACTTAAGTACTATTGGTATTAGCTCTTCTTTGAAATTCTGATAGAGTTTTGCACTCAAATCATCTGGCTTTGGGCTTTTTTTTTCGGGGGGGGTGAGACTTTTAATGACTGCTTCTATTTACATAGGCGTAATTGGTCTATTTAAAATGTTTATCTGGTCTTGGTTTAATTTGGGTTTGTGGTATCTATGCATAAAATTGTTCATTTCTTTTAGATTTTCCAATTTTGTGGAGTTAAGTTTTTTAAGTATGACCTTATGATTCTCTGGATTTCCTCATTATCTGTTCTCATGTCTCCCTTTTTCTTTCTGATTTTGTTAATCTGGATATTCTCTCTGACTTTTAGTTAGTTTGGATAAGGGCTTGTCTATCTTGTTGATTTTCTCAAAGAATCATCTCTTTGTTTCATTGATTCTTTGTACTGCTCTCTTTGTTCTTTTAATATAAAAAAATCTATTTTATTGATTTCAGCCCTCAATTTGATTATTTCCTGTCATCTGCTCCTCCTGAGTGAGTTTGCTTCTTTTTGTTCTAGAGCTTTCAGATGTGCTGTTAAGTTGCTAGTGTGAGGTTTCTCCAACTTCTTTATTTAGACATTTAGTGCTATGAACTTTCCCCTTAGTGCTGCTTTCATAGTGTCCCATAAGTTTCAGTATGTGGTACATTCATTTTCATTGAATTCTTGGAAGTATTTAATTTCTTTCTTTATTTCTTCTTTGACTCAGTGATGATTCAGTTGAACATTACTCAGTTTCCATGAGTTTGTAGGCTTTCTGTAATTTGTGTTTTTTAATTCTAACTTTAAACCATGGTGGTCTGAAAAAATTTAGGTTATTCCATTTTTTGGTATCTGTTGAGATTTATTTTATGACTGAATATGTGGTCAATTTTAGAGACGGTTCCATGAGGTGCTGAGAAGGTATATTCTTTTGTGTTTGGGTAGAATGTTCTGGAAATGTCTATTATATCCATTTGAGTCATACCATCTGTTAATTCCCTTATTTCTCTGTTAAGTTTCTGTCTGGCAGACCTATCCAGTGGTAAGAGATGGGTGTTGAAATCTCTCACTATTAGTTTATGGGGTTTGATATGCAATTTAAGCTTTAGTAATATTTCTTTTACATATGTTGGTGCTCTTGTATTTGAGGCATAAATGTTCAGAATTGGTACTTCATCTTGATGGATTTTCCCCATGATGAATATGTAATGTCCTTCTCAATCTCTTTTGATTAATTTTAGTTTGAAGTCTATTTTGCTAGATATTAGGATAACTACACTAGCTTGCTTCCTAAGTCCATTTGATTGGAAAGTCTTTTCCCAACCCTTTATTCTGAGGTAGTGTCTGTCTTTGAAATTCAGGTGTGTTTCTTGTATGCAGCAGAAGGATGGATGCTGTTATCACATCCTTCCCTTTAGCCTGTGTCTTTTTATAGACAGTTGTGACATAGACACTCAAAGAAACTATATAGTATGTAATATACAATAAAGATTTAGATATAAAGTAAATTAAGTTCCTCAAACTACACTTATCATCTTTTAAAAACCAAATTTATTTATAATAAACAGATTTTGCTATTTTTCTTTCTATTATTTTCTGCCAATTCAGCTAACTATAAGCAAATAACTTTCAACTTCTTTTGGTAAAATTAAGAAGAAAAAATTGTCAGGAACAGTTAACATACAAATGTAGTTATTTATCCATGTTTGTAGCAGTTATAGTCTATAAAGTTGGCACAAAATATTAAAAGGAAATATTGGAAAAGGGGCTTGAGGGATGACCTAGACATTAGGAGAATTCACTTTCCAGAGGACCCAGGTTTGATTGCCAGTACCCATGTGGTACACTTAGGACTAGCCAGAACATTAGCTCTTAGCCTAAGGGGCCCTTTAAACAGTATCATCTCCAAAAACTACCACAAAAATGTGAAAATTGAAGGACTCAGTATGGTGTCAAGGAAAATATATGCATACACGCTTATAAAAAGGAAGACAGAGAAGCCAGCTCTCTTCCTTTGATTCCTTCTGAGAAAGTGTTTGTTTACATGATAAGTGGATCTTCATTGCCATATGCAGCAAGCAAAACCATCATAATTGTGAATTTTGTGTTCACAGATAAAATTTTGGCAAACAGATAAATTCACAAATATATAATATACTAATAATGACAATCAAATTAATACAACACCAGGTCTAATCACCCCCAAATCCAGATGCCTAAACTCCAGTGTAAGAACACAATCAATAATAGAAAGGGCAATATGTCACCACCAGAAACCAGCTATCCTATGACAGCAAAATCTAAACATTCCAATGCAGCTGAAGCACAAGAAAACTACCTTTACAGTAACTTTATGAAGATGATAGAGGTCCTTAAATAAGAGGAAATGGGAAAATCCCTTAATGAACTGAAGGAAAAGATAACCAAGAAATTGGAGGAAATCAATAAATCTCTTAATGAATGTCAAGGCAACCAAGGGAAAAAAAAACAAATATATTATGGGAACAAATAAAACTGTTCAAGATCTGTAAAGGGGAATAGAAGTAATAAAGAAAACACAACTTGAGAGAATTCTGGAAATGGAAAACCTGAGTAAGCATCATCAACAGAATACAAGAAATGGAAGAGAAAATCTCAGGCATTGAAGATATAATAGAGGAAATAGATTCATGGGTCAAAAAAATGCTAAAAAAATTTCTGACAAAAAACATCCAGGAAATCTGAAACACTATGAAAAGACTAAAACTAATAATAATAGGAATAGAAGGAGAAGAAAATATATTCAACAAAATCATAAAACAAAATTTTCCCAACCTAAAGGACATACCTATAAATGTACAAGAATCTTACAGAACACCAAATAGACTGAACCAGAAAAAGTCCCTTTGCCACATAATAATAAAAATATTAAACATAGAGAATAAAAAAGAATACCAAAAGTGCAAAGAAAAAAGGAAAAGTAACATATAAAGGCAGTCCTATCAAAATTACACCTGACTTCTCAATGGAGACTCTAAAAGCAAAAAGAGCCTGGACAGACTTCATGCAGACTCTAGGAGACCATGGGTACCAGCCCAGACTACTATACCTGCAAAACTTTCAATCACCATAGATGGAGAAAACAAGATATTTCATGAAAAAGTCAAATTTAATCAATATATATCCACAAACCCAGCTACATATAGAAGGTACTAGGAGGAAAACTCCAAACCAAGGATGTTGGCTACACCCACAAAAACATAGGCAATAATATATAATCCTACAACAGTGTAGCTGGAGAGTTTTCTCTCTGGGTCGTGCCAAACCCTGGCAGTCCTGTAGCCCACTTATAAAATAAACATATAGATGCTTATACTATTTAAACTGCTTGGCCATTAGCTCAGGCCTATCATTGTCTAGCTCTTACTCTTATATTCTCTCCTCCTGCCTTCTTGTTCCCTCAATTCTCCTCTCTGTTAGTCCTGCCTATACTTCTTGCCTGGCTACTGGCTGTAGAGAGCTGCGTGGAGCCGCACCCTAAAGATGGCGCTGGCTTCCGCCCTCCGCCCTCCCAACGGCAAGTGCTCTCTGTGATAAACAACTCCTTATTTGGACATGGCTGGAGTGGTATGTGGCTTGCGCACACATGGACCAATGGATAGTGCCCACGTGGCTGTCTGGGATTGGTAGCCCAGGCCTACTTAAAGGCTGGGAGAGGCTTACCGGGGAAGAGACATCGCTTGTAACAAGGTCCTGAATAAACCGCTGAAAGAAGAGCTTGATGTTGCGTCTTCCTTGCTGGTTGAGGTGGGTGCGACAACCGGCCAATCAGTGTTTTATTTATTAACCAATCAGAGCAACACATATGCCATACAGAACATCCCACAGCACAACAGAGGGAAACACACACACACATACAAACACACACACACACACACACACACACACACACACACACACACCACTACTACCACCACCACCACCAACAACAACAACAAATATCAGGAATTAGTAATCACCATTATTAATATCTCTCAATATCAATGGACTCAATTGACCAATAAAATGATACAGGCTAATGGAATGGATACAAAAACAGGATCCATCATTACACTGCATATAAGAAACAAACTTCAATATTAAAGACAGACATTACCTCAGAGTTCAGGGTTGGAAAAAGATATTCCATTCAAACAGACCTAAAATCCATGCTGGTGTAGCTATCCTAATATCTAACACAATAAAATTCAAAACAAAAATAATCAAAAGATATAGAGAAGGACATTTCATATTCACCAAAGGACAAATCCACGAAGATAATGTCTCAGTTTTGAACTTCTATTCCTCAAATAGAAGGGCACCCAGATTTGTAAAAGAAACATTATTAAAGCTTAAAATACATATTGAACCCCACACATTAATAGTGGGAGAGTTTAACATCCCATTCTCACCAATGGACAGGTCATCCAGACAGAAACTAAACTAAGAAATAATGGAACTAGTAGACGTTATGACTCAAATGGACCTAATAAATATCTACAGAATATTTCACCCAAACAACAAGGAATACACCTTCTTCTCAGCACCTCAAGGAACCCTCCAATATTGACCACATACTCACTCACAAAGCCAGTCTTTTTTTTCTTGCTTTTTTAAAATTTTTAAATTTATTTTTATTAATAAAAATTTATCATTCATTTTACACACCAATCAAATATTCTCCTCTTCCCTCCTCCTGCCCCCCAGCTTCCCCCCCACCCCCCCCCCCTCTTCCCTCCACAAGAAGAAGAGGCCTCCTATGGGGAGGCACATCCAGTAGAGGCAAGTCCCAGTCCTTCCCCTTGCCTCAAGGCTGCACAAGGTGTCCCATCATAGGTAGTGGGCTCCAAAAAACCTCCTCATGCACCAGGGATTGATACCTCCAGGGGGCTCCCCAAGCAGATCAAGCTACACAACTGTCTCACCATGCAGAGGGCCTAGTCCAATCCCATGCAGGCTCCACAGCCATTGATTCAACTTTCATGGGTTCCCATTAGTTTGGTTTGGTCATCTCTTCAGGTTCCCCCATCATGATTGTGATGCACCGCTCATAGAATCCCTCTTCTCTATCTCTGACTGGACTCCTGGAGCTCTGCCTGGTGATTGGCTGTGCATCTGCCTCCATCAGTCATTGGAGAAAAGCTCTCTGATAACAGTTAGGGTATTCACCAATCTGATCACTGGGGCAAGCCAGTTCAGTTCAGGCACCCTCTCTACTATTTCTAGTAGTCCAAGCGAGGGTCATTCTTAGGGATTCCTGGAAACTTCCCTAGCACTGGGCTTCTCTCTAACTCCATGATATCTCCCTCCATCATGGTATCTCTCTCATTGACAAAGCAAGTCTTAAAAGATTTTTAAAAGAATTGAAACAACCCACAATATGTTATCAGATCATCATGGATTAAAGTTGGAGTTCAACACCAACACAAGGTACAGAAAGCCTACAAACTCATAGAAACAGAAGAACTCTCAACTGAGTTACCACTGGATTAAGGAAGGAATAAAGAAAGAAATGAAAGACTTTGTGCAATTCAATGAAAATGAGTGCACAACATACTCAAACTCACAGCACATAATGAAAAGTAGTGCTAAGAGGAAAGTTCAGAGACTAAGTGTCTTCATAAAGAATTTGGAGAAATTTCATAATAGCAACTTAACAGGACATCTGAAAGCTCCAGAACAAAAAGAAGCAAATACACCAAAGAGAAATAAAGATCAGGAAACAATAAAACTGAGGGCTGAAATCAATAAAATAGAAACAAAGAAAGCAATACAAAGAATCAATGACGCAAATGATTGGTTCTTTGAGAAAATCAACAAGATAGACAACCTTTATCCAAACTAACTAAAAGGCAGAGAGAGAACACCCAAATTAACAAAAACAGAAACAAAAAGGGGGATATAACTCTGACACTGAGGACATCCAGAGAATAATTAGGTCATACTTCAAAAACCTGTAGTCCAAAAAATTGGAAATTCTAAAAGAAATGGACAAGTTTCTTGATAGATACCACATACCAAAGCTAAACAAAGATCAATCAGATAAACTTTGAAAGAACAATACTCAACTTCATATCAAAAAACAAAATCAAAAACAAAAAATCAAGCTCAAAAAACAAAATCCCTGGATAACTAAAACACTTCTGTGTATTAAAAGAACAGCTTGGAGTTATCACCACCCCTCATCTCAAGCTTTACTACAGAACTGTAGTAATAAAAATAGCATAGTATTGGCATAAAAGCAGAAACATTGATCAATGGAATCAAATCAAAGACCCAGGCATAAATCCACACAGTCACTTGATGTTTGACAAAGAAGAAAAAACTATACAATGGAGAAAATAAAGCATCTTCAACAAATGGTGCTGGCATAACTGGATGTTGGCAGGTAGAAGATTGCAAATAGATCAGTATCTATCACCCTACACAAAACTCAAGTCCAAGTAGCTCAAAGACCTCAACATAAATCCAGTTACACTGAATATGATAGAAGAGAAAGTGGGGAATAGTTTGAACACATTAGCACAGAAGACAACCTCCTGAATAGAGTACCAGTAGTAGAGACATTAAGATCAACAATTAATAAATGTGACTTCATGAAACTGAAAAGCTTCTGTAAGGCAAAGAACACTTTCAAAAGGACAAAATAGCAGCTTACAGAATGGGAAAAGATCTTTACCAACCCCACATCTGAGAGAGGTTTGATTTCCACAATATATAAAGAACTCAAGAAACTAGACATAAAAAAATAATCCAATTAAAAAATGAGATAGAGACCTAAACAGAATTCTCAACAGAAGAATCTCAAATGGCTGAGAAACACTTAAAAAAATGTTCATCATCCTTAGCCATCAGGCAAATGCAAATAAAAAAGACTCTGAGATTCCATCTTACACTTGTCATAATGGCTAAGATCAAAAACACTGATGACAGCTTATGTTGGAGAGGAAGCAGACTAAGGGGAACACTCCTCCACTGCTAGTGGGAGTACAAACTTGTACAACCACTTTGGGAATCAATATGGTGATATCTCAGAGAATTGGGAATCAATCTACCTTAAGACCATGCAATACCACTCTTGGTCATATACCCAAAGGATGCTCAATCATACCACAAGGATACTTGCTCAATTACATTCATAGCAGCTTTGTTTGTAATAACCAGAACATGACAACAACCTAAATGCTTCTCAAAGGAAACATAGATGAAGAAAATGTTGAACATTTATAAAATGGAGTATTACTCAGCTGTTAAAAACAACGATATCATGAAATTTTAAGGCAAATGGATGAAACTAGAAAAATTCATCCTGAGTGAGTTAATGCAGGCTCAGAAATACAAACATGGCATGTCTTCATTCATAAGTAGATATTAACTGTAAAAGATAACCATGCTACAATCCACAGACCCAGAGAGTTTAGGTAACAAGGAAGGCCCAAGATGAGACACATTGATCTCCCTGGAAAGGGGAACTAGAGGAGATCTCCTAAGTGAACTTGGGGAGGGTGGGATAGGAACTTGAGGGGTCAGGATGGGGTATGGGTGGAGAGGGAGAGTGCTGAGAGAGATGACTGTAAAGTGGGAGTGGGGGTGGGGGTGTTTCAGCATCAGGTAGAGGGCTGATGCAAGAGGGACGGCCCCAGCTGAGACTCCTGGCAGTAGTGTGTGTATAGCCTGAACTGGCCATCCTTATGATCAGATTGATGACCACCCTGGTTGTCATTGGGTAGTTTTTATCCAGCGACTGATGGAGGCAGATTCAGACACCCATGGCCAAACATCAGGTCAAGCTCTGAGAATCCTGCTGAGGAGAGGAAGGAGGTATAGTGGGAGGCAGGAGGATCAGGGATATCAGAGGAAAACCTACAGATATCCCATGGCTAGTCTAGGCTCATGGAACTCACAGAGTCCGAACCAACAACCAGGGAGCCTGCATGGGACTGACCTAGAACCTCTGCACATATGTGTGGACCATTGTATAACTTGGTGTATTTGTGGGACTCCCTAATGCTTTGGCTGGCTATTGGGAACCTATTTCTCATGCTGGATTGCCTTGCCCAGCCTGAATACAGGGGGAGGTACTTGGTATAGCATGGTTTTCTGGTGTTCATGGGACGCCTTCCTGTTTCTGAGAGGATACTGAGGAGAGGTGGATGGGGTGGGCAGAAGGGAAGTAGGGGGAGGGAGTGGGAGGACAGGAGAGAGGGGAGACTATGGTTGGGATGTAAACTAAATTAATTAATTAAATTGTAATAAATAAATAGAATGCTTCTCAAATTAAAAAAATTAATTAAAAAAACCATCATTTCTGTGGAATTTAGAAGGGAGCCAGAGGACAATCTGTGAGTGGACATGAGTTATTCACTCAGCAGCATTCTGAGTGATTTTTGTCATGCTTCAGTTGTGATATTTACAATCTGGTATCTCATTCTTATGTTTGATGTTTAGAGGAGGATGCTTCCTTTTATTAATATCCTTTGAAACATTTGTCTTAGATATTTTTTCTGTGCTATAAAGAGACATCATGATCAAGGCAACTTATATTATGAAGCACTAGACTGTGGTCTTGTTTACAGTTTCAGAGGATTAGTTCATGATCATCATGGCACGTAGGATGGCAGCATGCAGGTGCTGGAGCAGTAGCTTACATTTTATTGGCAAGTTGCAGGCAGAGAGAAAGAGATCAGATGTGCCTTTTGAAACCTAAAAGCACACCCACTGACATACCTCTTCTCTCCCAATCCTTTCTAAATAGTGCACCAACTAGGGACCAAGCATTCAAATCTGGGCCTATGGGGATCATTGTCATTCCAATAATCACAGTATTCCACTGAGGTTACTGTTAGTCTAATCATATGAAAATCAAATAAACCTTACTCTTTTTGTATGACATAATTTAAAACATTCTTTTAAAAGTAAAATCTAGTTTCTGACCTCCCTACTTCCAGTCTAGTCAAGTAAGGCTCCTTCCAGTGAACTAAATGACACCATTTGAGTGCTTACCACAAATGCACATGCTGTTGCATAGACTGTTTATATGATTCTATGCAAACTATGACTACAGCCACATTTCTAATTATGAACAAACAGGAAACCCAGAGACTTACTAAAAATTTCTGTGTGCCTTCAAAAAGAAGCAGGATTGTCCAGATACTTAGCATGTGTGTTTTGTTGGTTGTTTTTGCTATTTTGGAGGTGTGTGGTTATATATTGTGTACCCTAATAAAATTTGTCTGAAGATTAGATAACAGAACAAGCTACTAGATTAAACATAGAGTCCAGGCAGTGGTGGCACACACCTTTAATGCTAGCACTGGGGAGGCAGAGATCCATTTGGATCTCTGTAAGTTTAAAGCCACCCTGGAGTACATGAGATTGACTCAGTCTAGGAGAGAAACAGAGCCAGGCAGTGGTGGCACACACCTTTAATCCCAGTACTTGGGAATCACATGCCGCCGTTAATCCCAGCACTTGAGATCTCATGCCTTTGCTTTAATCCCAGCACTAAGAAGGAAGTGATGGCTGGGTGGAGAAAGGTATACAAGGCATGAGGAGACAGGAACTGAAGGCTTTTCAGGCTGAGGAGTCCTAGAGGTAAGACGTGGCAGTGACTTGTTCTTTTGTTTCCTGTGATCTTTCAGCATTTACCCCAATATCTGGTACCAGGGTTTTTATTAAAAAGACCTTTTAGAATTCATTTTACAGAGGGTCTCATCACCAAGCTCCCAAATAAATCACATATGGAGACTTATTTTTAATTATAAATCCCCAGCCTTAGCTTGGCTTGTTTCTTGCCAGCATTTCTTAACTAAAATTATCCTGTCTATCTTCTGCCTCTGGGCTTTTATCTTTCTCTATTTCTGTATGCTGTTTCTTTCCTTCTTACTCTGTGACTGGCTGTGTGCCTGGGTGGCTAGCCCCTAGAGTCCTCTTCTCCTTGTTTTCTTGCTCCTTCTTCTTTTTTCCTCCCAGATTTCTCCAATTTATTCTCTCTGCCTGCCAGCCCTGCCTATCCTTTCTTCTGCCTTGCTATTGGCCATTCAGTTCTTCATTAGACCATCAGGTATAGCACAGGCAAACTAACACAGCTTCACAGAGTTAAACAAATGCAACATAAAAGAGTGCAACACATTTTTGCATCATTAAACAAATGTTCCACCGCATATACAAATGTAACACATCTCAAAATAATATTCTACAGCAAGCATGTGATAAATTACAGATACAATACTGAATTCTGGTAAAGACACAAATTCCTTGAGGTAGGATATATTTTCTTTCTTCTGTCCATCTGTCCTTTGGAAGCGTAAGCTATATTCAGGAGTCTTTAGTATTATGTTCTTTGATTCAGAAAATCGAATCTGCTATAGACCCCTGAGCAGTGGTTACATTATTTAATGAACACCTTCCTTCCTTTGGGGTATATTGAGCTCTATATAAACTGACTAATGAAATATTTTCATTAAATATAGGTAATTATGCTTCTAAGTAGGTCTTCATTAATAAAAGAATGTTAGAGTCCAAAGGGTCCCAAGTCACTGTTTTTAAGAAAACAAGTAACTGCAGTGATTTATTTTTAGATTTATGTAGGATCATAAATTGTTTATGAGCTGTGTTCAAAATACACAAGGAACAAAAATAAATCATCATAAGATTATCTCTTTAAACTGGAAAAAAATAAACAAGACAAATACTTTATAACATTTGGAATTGAAGCAAACACCAACTAAAGCCAGAATGCCTGGATTTTTACCAAATTAAAAACATGTCTTGTTTTTTTAATTGAGGAAATATTGAGCAATGCCATTCCAAATACTCAGGTCCTTTCTCAAGGGACCCTATACTAAGTCAAGTCATTGTGAATTGTACAAAGTTGTATGTTGCTCTAAAAAGGAACTTTGATGTTTCTGTGGAAATCAAATTAGGTTTTCTGTTCATTATTTTATGTCATTTTCATTTGCACTCATTGTATTGCAGAGTGTCATGAACATCAAAATTGAAAAAACATCAAAATATTGTGAAATAATTGATACAATTATGCTTAAGTCATTGCTTTGAAAATTTTGCAAGTCTCAACTCATAAGTAGCTTGAGCTTATTGATCTCAAAACCTGTTTGGCTCCCACAGCAAAGACAAAAGCAATGCATGTCAGGTTGAAAGCAAAACATTTTCTTATGTTCCACAGAAGGATAAAGCTTTAAGCAGTATAATGGATCACTATGGTAAGCCTTACTCAGAGATGTATAAAATAGTGCATTTTTATCAAAGTGATGTTTATGGGCTCTCATTCAGCCTGGGTGTACATCTGTGTAGGTTATTAAAAAAAAAGTCCAAGTCTCTAATGTGCAGTGGGCATGCAGTTGAGCACTAGTCAGCATGTTCTGCTTACTATTCCACAAACTAAAATAAATCCAGAAAGAAGTCAATTGTCAACACAGCTAAACTGCACTGCAGCAGAGTGAGGAGGGAGAATTGAAATAACCAGAGGGTCACATTGAGATGAGTGAGTTAGAGAGTTTTAGTTTAGATAAAATTTAGGTTTAACAATACTTTTCACATAAGCCACAGGTATCACACTATTTCAGACTTAATTCTGCAGTTTGACAATTTTGGCAATCTCTTTCTTTGCAGATGATGAAGATGTGTTATACCCGTTTCCCTTCTGAAAACTGATCTCTTGCCTGACAGTATTTTGATTAAGGCTGAAAATATTTAGCTAGGATTCATTAGCTGCATTTGTAGCTTCTTTTTGAGACAGGAGTAAGTGAACAGTGTTAGCAAGGCTAAAGAAAGCTGTGGACTGCTGAAGAATGAGACTCTAAATACAAAAGAGAAGTGCTGCTAAAGAAAGCAGAAGGTAAAACCTTAACCTGAATATCTCCTGCTGAGCAATCTGTCTGCAAGATGAATGAGGGCCCAGGGGCAGCAGTTTTGAAGGCTTCCTGGCTTTCATGCTGGAGTTTTGTTTTTTTTTTTTTTTTTTTGAAAAAAAAATAGCTCTAAAGTCTCCCTCTGATTTACTTTTCAGGCAGGAACGTTGGGCCCTGCCTTAATCTACTTTGGACACAAAGCTCATCGTTTTCACAAACCTGTCCCACTGGCTATCATCATTTTCATAAACCCAATACAAGAACAGGCATTCCTCTCTTGGTATTTGCACCACACACAGAAGCATCAGAATGTGCGTTGCTATGTTGGCTTTATGAAAATGATGATAGTCCAGTATGGTGGCACATGTCTGTAATGCCTTAACTCCACAAGGGAAGCAGAGACCAGAGGTGCTCAATAGATCAAGGTAAGATTGTTCTACATAACAAGTTACAGGCCAACCAGATTACACGTGATATTCTGTCTCAAAGCCCCAGAATACAATTTTAAAAAGGCAAAACTACACTAAATAAAGTAAAAACTAATTCTTAATAATAAAATTGTTATTAATTTACAGAGTAAGTATTACATAAAGATCACAAAACTGAGGTCAAATCACAGAAATGTTAAACACTGGAGAGTAAATGAAATAGATTTTCATTGAATAGAATTCCCAGAGAACTGAGTTAAGAGCCAGAAAACAGTAGTGAGTTGAAGTCATCTACATAGGGGCTGGAGAGGTTATTTAGCAGTTAAGAGCACCTGCTACTCTTCCAGGGAACTTGTTTTGATTCCTAGCATCTATACAACAGCTTACAACCATCTGTAACTACAGTTCCTGGGGATCTGCTACCCTCGGCTGGCCTCTGAGGGGCACAAACATACATGCAGCCCAAACAACTTGTACTTAAATCTTTTTTAAAAAATCACATTAAAATTGTCACTGGCTCATGCTTTTTTTTTTTTTCCTCCTAGTAATTCTACAACTCATTGTGTGGAGAGACCATACCAAAGAACAATTTTAAATTCTCTAAGAAAAGACTTTGATTCCAGGTTTGATTGTTCCTAGAGGTATGAACTAGAAAATGTGTGTGTGTGTGTGTGTGTGTGTGTGTACATGTGAGTGGACATGCGTTCAAGTGTGTGTGTGTGTGTGTGCCTGTGTGTCTCTGAGTGTGCCTGTGTGTCTGTGAGTGTGTGCCATGGTGAATGAATAGAGATCAGAGAACAACTTTCAGAAGTGTTTTTGCACTTTACATCTTGTTTTGACATAGGTAGGATCTCTGTTGTTGCCATTGAGACTTTTCAGTTTACTCAGGACTAGCTATCCTGTGAGTTCTAGGACATTCTATTGTCTGTTTCCATTCTCCCAGCAGAAGCATTGACATTTTGTTTTTAAGTAGTTTCCTAGGAGTATAACACAAAATAAAATACTATGTTTTTTCCCTTTGGCTACCATCTTCATTATAAAGAAATTAAAGGAAAAAAGTCTATTTTGTATTTATCTAGGCAGTTATTGTACATATTTTCATTCACTTTGAAGATCCACTTCCCATTTGATTTAATTTCCTTCAGGCTGAAAACCATTTTTGTGTGTTTCTTACAGCATGCCTTTTTGAAAATTTATCTATTTTTTCCCTTGAGACACGGCTTTATGTAGCTTGAAGTTTTTCTGTGTCCCACCCGTAGCAGCTCAGACCCAAGTAAATATATAGAGGCTTATATTATTTACGGACTGTATGGCCTAATGGCTCAGACTTCTTGCTAACTAGCTCTTTCATCTTAAACTAACCCATTCCTATTAATCTGTATGTTAACATATGGCTGTGATGTTACCAATCTGCTGGCATCTTGTTGCTCCTTTGGTGGCAGACTCCTGTCTCTCCCACTTCTGCTTTTCTTCTTCCTGTCTCTCTCTTGGATTTCCTGCCTGGCTATAACCTGACTCGCCATAGGCCAGAGCTGCTTCTTTATTAACCAGTCAGAGCAATACATATTCAAAACATACAGAAGGACATCCCACAGCAGCTTTAGGTAGCCCAGACTGTCCCAAACACATTATATAGCCAATGATGACCTTTAAATTCAGATATGCCTGACTCCACCTCTAGAATGCTGGCATTACAAACATGTAGTACCACACCCAGTTTATTAGAGTGCTATGGATTGAGTCAAGGACTTCATGTGTGATAGACAAGTACCTTACCAACTGAGCCTTGATCCAAGACTTAAAATGTTATTTTGCTTTTGTTGTTGAGATACATATTTTGATGAACTTAGGAATCTGGGTTGAATTTTTTTTTTATTGTCCAGTGCCCCTCAGCTTCAGACTTGGCCCCACACTTATGGCCTCAAGTGTGATAATGACAAGTCCATAGTCATTTCATTTTTGTTCCTGGGCAAAGTGAAATATTTCCTAGTCACTTTAAAAATTTACTTATCTTTAGCTGTGGAATGTGGTGTGTCTGCATATGATGGTATTTGTATTAATTCTATTTTTAATATTCACTGAGCCTCATGATTTTTTTCAGTTGCTGCTTTTACCAAACTTGGGTAAACTATTTCCAAAGAATTAATTTCTGCTTTATCCTTTCTCTCAATCTCATCTGAAACTTTACTTACATATGTGCTGTAATCAATCTAATTTTAAAGTCTGGCTGCAAATTTTTTATCAAGTTCCTCCCCTGCATACTTGAGGTTAGATTATCTTTTTTGTTCTAGCTTAATGGTTACCAAACATTCCACTGTTATTTACTTTCTATTGCATAGCTGTGTAATGAATGAATAAAGAAAATGTGATAGGTGCATTTACACAGTAGAACACTACTCAGCCATTAAAAAAACACAATAAAATAATGAAATTTGCAGATAATTCAATGGAACCAGAAAAAATCATCTGGAGTAAGGTAACCCAGACCTAGAAAGACAACCCAGGCTCTTGCTAAGACTATAGGTTGCTCTTCACAAACTGACAGAAAGGCCTTATTGCTGAAGACAACAGCTACACTACTCATTGAACATGTGGAAGTCCAGCAGGTGCCTACATTGAGCCTTCATCCCTATGGGCTCCCATCTTTGGTACAGGAAGGTGCTCTGCATGCTACCAAAGGGGGAATGCGAGCACAAAACCAAGCTGCAAACCCTTCCACACACCGTGGTATTCTGTCTCGAAGATATGCAAGTTCAGTTTTGTCACAAAGCTTTACTATTAACTAACCAACATCTATTTAACTTAAGGCCCACTCCACGAAATGGGACGCATGCGTGACACTGCTTGGGTAAGAACCTGGGATAAGATAGCTCAGGGAGCCAGGGGTAGCACAAATGCTGCTGATCTACTGGAGGAACACAGCAGTAAAAGGACTCCTAACGGCATTCTGCTACACTCACAGATCAGCCTTGCTCAGCCATCGTCAGAGACGCTTCCTCTTTCAGCAGATGGGAACAAATACAGAGAAAGACCCACAGCCAGACAGGATGCAGAGAATGAGAGTCCTCTGCACACTCAGCCCTAAATGGAGGTCTCCATCAAACCCCTTCTGTCAGGGCTCAGGGAGACCTGCAGAAGATGAGGCAGAAAGAATATAAGAGCCACAAGGGCTGGAGGACACCAAAAAACCCAAGCCCCCTAAATCAAACGATCAAAGCTCGTACGAACACACAGAGACTACGATATTACATGGTAAATACAAGATGGGGTCTTAGAGCTGAAAGAAGAAGTAGACACTTGCTTCCATCCCTAACCCAGGTGATATCTAAAATTGAAAACTCAGTTTTCTCCAAGCAAGTCTCACAGGACAAACTACCCTTCAGGGTAGGCTGCATGACCAGCAGTAGATGGCCAACAGAAATGATACTCAAAGGAGTATTTGGAAGTTCCTTGTTTCAGTATGTTGTTCCAGGGCTTCCCACACACACACACTTTTTTAAAAAGATTTTTAATCTCATTTTTTAATTTTTATTATATATATAATAAATATATATAAATATATAATAAAAATTTAAAAATATATAATATATATAATCTTTTCACACTACAGGTCCTTCACACACACACACACACACACACACACACACACACACACA
>CABHPH010144673.1:4355-72421 GCA_902168325.1 Peromyscus nudipes
ATGTGGGCCTGATAAAACCACCCAATTTACTTTTTTAATGAGAATAAATAGAATTCAATTTTTAATGAAAACATATAAAAGCTGTGAAAAGTGACCCCTTGCGGCTGACTTTGTCAAGGGGCCCCAGAACCTTCAGGGTGTCACTTTAGACACGTGCTGCTTTCCACTTCACTCAGCTTTCGGGTGAAAGGGCACAGCACAAGTCAAGATCAATGACGAGTAACGAGTCAGCAATCCAGCCAAACAGCCTTAGAGACTGAAAGTCCATAGTGCCTTCCTCCCCCAGTACTGAACTCTGAAGGAAACGCTCCTCAACAAGGGCTTCCCAGACTTAACCATGGTTGCAAGAGCAAAAGGTAGTCCACCAATGGCCATGAGTCAATCAGTCATTCTTAGCATTATAAGCCCAGCTTTTAAAAAAAAAAAAAAAGTCATTTTTCACATCATGCCAATCAAGTCAATCCAGGTGAACTTTCTGGGCCCTCGTATGCAAGACTGCAGGAGGTCTGCCAGCGAATCGATTTCCTTCTGTTGCACTGGTCACGAGGTAACCACTTTCTGTGAATGATTTCCAGAGTCAGCAGTTCCATAAAATGTTGCTTGATAACGCTGATAACGTTTTTCAACTAAAATATCTTTACTGCAAATTCTGGAATTTTTAATGTAGCAACAGACAAAATGTCTAAATTCTGTAATAAAATAATGAAACCTTTCTATCTTCTGCAGAGCAGCAGCACACTTTAGGAGTGTGGATGAGATTTTGGTGAGTATTTTTAAGATTTAGAAACAAGCATTTGCTCCAAAGAAGAATGGTAAATTTGTATAACGGAAAAAAAAATCTAACAAATAATGAGTCAGGAAGTGAAGTCTGTAAGGGCCTTTTGGCATTCCATGAATTGTACACTGTACCTGGTACAATGTATTCTGCCAGCAAGTACATTTCAAACTATCATTTGCCACATTACCATAAAACCAAAATGCTCTCCCAGTACACTGGAAGCTTTACAATGTCCCTCCTTAGTGCAAGACTTAAGAATAAGAATAGCCACAAATTTTGCCTTCTCCCCCCAATATAGAATGAACTTAGTCACAGATACCTTGTCTGCAAGGCAACAAGACAGGTTCTCTTCCGTGCTTGCAAATCTGTGACACTCATATATAAAGCAAGACTTTGCTCGATTCTCACAAATGTTCCCAGAACAGCCTGGGAGAGTTTTGTGTCAAACACCAAGGAAAACCAAAGCCCAATCAAGCGATTAAGGACCCACTCCCACATCCAGGGAAACAGGAGGTTTTATACCTTTATCTTCGCCTCTTCCCTTTGTAGCAATTCCTTCTTTTTCCATAGTTTCTCTTTCTCCTCTTCCCTTTCTCTTCTTCTGGCTGAAATTTCCATTTCCAGTCTTGCTAGCTCTTCCTGATGGGCTCGCCATTGAGAAACCTGAAACACATAGAAATCCTTCATTTCAATAACTATGCACTATCACAGAATTTCACATGGGACAAGTTTCTGCGTCAAGGAGATCAAGTTTTTCCAAACGTACATATAAATTTTATGTGCATATGAGGATATGATATGTGTGCAAGCTAGTATAGAAAACAGCAACTTTAAAATAACCCATTCAGACACTCCTTAGCTGAACTCAGAAAGTCATAAAAGTTTATGATTTTCCTGCAAAGAATCTGTGACTTCCAAAAAATTCTAGGCCAGAAGAGTAAGTCCACCCTTGACACTGCTTGGAACACCAAGACCCACAGGCTGGATAACCCAGAGACCTAGGATAGAACCAAACATGACTGGAGAAAAAAATAAAAGAGATCAACGTCATGATGCCTAACGATATTCCACTATACTCAGAGATTGACTCCTACACCAATTGTTATCAGAGAGGCTTCATCCAGCAACTGATGGAAATAGATGCAGAGACCCACAGCCAAACATTAGGTGGAGCTAGGGGAATCCTGCAGAAGAAGGGGAGAAAGGATTGTAGGAGCGAGAGGGGTCAAAGACTCGTGAAGAAAACCCCCAGAACCTACTATTCTAGGCTCATAGGGACTCACAGAGACTTAACCGACAACCGGGGAGCCGGCGTAGGACTGACCTAGGCCCTCTGCATGTATGTGACAGCTGTGTAGCTTGGTCTTCTTGTGGAACTCCTAACATTGGAAGAAGGAGCTGCCTCCAACTCTTCTGCTGGCTTTTGGGAACCTATTCCTCATACTGGGTGGCCTGACCCAGCCTTATTGCATGGGAAGGTGCTTAGTCTGACTGCCATTTGATATGCCACATTTTGTTGATATCCATGGGAGACCTGCTCTTTCCTGAACAGAAACAGCAGAAGAGTGGATTGGGAGGTGGGGACAGAAAGCGGCTGCCGGAGGGACTGGGAGGAGAGAAGAGGAGGGAGGGGAAACTTCAGTCAGAATGTAAAAAAAAAATTATGGTAGCTGGAGCTACTGAGATGACTCAGCAGGTAAAGGCATGTGCTGCCAAGCCTGATGACCTGAGACCAGTCCCCACATGGGTGAGAGAAGTAGGTTCCATTCCTGTAAGTTTTCCTCTGACCTCCATACAAATGCTGTGGCACAAGTGTACCCACTCACAATAGACACACAAAAGAAATAAAAATGGAATTTAAACGGTAAGGGAGAGAGAGCAATCAAGGAAGATACCCAATATTGATCACAGGCCTCTGCACATACATGGACGTGCATCCACATACACACATGCACACATGGACACATTCACCCACTCACATGTACAACCACCACCCCAATTCTGGAATTAGTCCTAAGACCTTAAAAGGTTTAAGAAGTACTGACAGATTTCAGCTTCCTTATTTTATGAGCATGGAAAGTGAGCATAAATTAAGGTGAGAACACAGAGAAGAACTTCCTGGGTATGAATATGGATATGTTATTGGCAGACAAATACTTTTCATCGATTTCATCAATATGTAAATGCACATCACAATACAAACTACACATAGTTTCATTCATTATCCCTGCTTCCAGGAAATTATCCAAAACCCATTGTCCTGGTTAGGGTGTTTGCTTGTTTGTTTGTTTGTTTGTTTGTTTGTTTGTTTGTGTCAATGTGACACAAGCTGGAATCATCTGGGAAGAGGGAACCATAATTGAGACAATGCCTCCATCAAATGTCCTGAGGGCTAGTCTGTGGGACATTGATGTGGGCAGGTCCAGCTCACTATCAGGCTATCAGCAGTGTCAGCCCTGGGCAGGTGGTCCTGGGTTCTATAAGAAAGCTGGCTGAGTAAAGCCACAGAAAGCAAGCTAATGAGCGGCATTCCTCCATGGCCTCTGCTTCAGTTCCTGCCGCCACGTTCCTGCTTGGGTTTCTGACCTGACTGCCCTTCATGATGAGCTGTAGGCTGAAATAAACCTTTGCCTCGCTCTGTTGCTTCTGGTCCTGGTGTTTTATCACAGCAAAAGAAATCAAACAAGCAATACAACCATCAACTAGACAAGTGCACAAAAATGTGCCACAGCAATGCTCTCTGCAGCGTAGTTTAAAACAGGAAATTTGGAAAAAGTCTAAACGCCCAGCAATAGAAGTTAGCTTAAACCAATTTTGGTGCACTCATACAATACCTATGATTGAGAAAGACACTAAATTTCTATATTTGTTAATATGAGGATTTCTATACTATTTTAGTTGCAAAAAAATGTAAAATCACATTGACAGTATGATCTCATTAGCATAAATTATCTGTGTGTCTATGCAAAGAGAGACTATTGGAAGGAGGTTTGCCCACATGATAAAAGAGCCTCTCAATATGATTTTGAAAGATTTTTAAAAAGTTATTCTAATCTTTCTAAGTTGGGTAAAGTTAATATAGCCTTTCTAAGCTGGGTACATTTTTTTATAAACATATATGTTCTATACACAAAAAACAAATCAGACTAAAGAAAAATAAAATCAAACTTTTTTTCTGATCCTTGCATGCATGTGGCTGACAAAGCAGAGAGGAAAAATGCACAAGTGTGCAAAACTCCACTTACAAAAAGTAATGCATAATTTTGCAAGTATTTGATTCAAGCATCATTCATTAATAACACACAAAATTAAAAATTGAAAAATAATGTCACCCAAATATGATTAAAGTGCCTCTAAATCATTTAGCTCTTTAAATATTTTATATTAACTTCAAATTTGTGGTTTTCTAAAAACATATCTTGCCATGTCTATGAAGATAAGAAAGAAAACACCACCTCCTGGTTTGCAAGCACAGTGTCACCTATCTCTAATCAGCAAGGGCCAGTTCTTTGGACCCGGGACCTAGAACACCTCCTCTGTGTCTGAATCCTGCTGCATACCTTGCCTTTAAGACTCTTATCTGCAACTTCTACAAACAAAATCAAGAGTTCTGACAACTGTTACCAACAGTCTCCCTCCTGAGCACTCAAAGGCATAATTCTGTTCTCTCCTCCACCTATTGACCATCCTGGCCAAGAAAAGATCCTTTCCTTTGCATGCCATGACATAGCTCTCCTGCACCTTCAACACTGCATGTTTGTCTCTCCCTGCCCCTTATCCATTCCACCCTGTGCCCTTTCACCTCCAGTCTTAGCCTCCATTTCATTATTTAAGCCAGTTCTGTGAAGTCATCTCTTGGGGAGGCTGACTGCAAAATCATCATCAGCTCTTTCTGCCTGTAATCCAACTCTACATAAATTCTTAAAGACTCCTATTTGCTCTTGCTTTTAGGATCCAGACTTCCAAAGTTAAACTTGGGGCCTGTGGTCTTGCAAAAGCTTCACACCAAGACCAGGGTACATGTCTTTCCTCAAATACCTGCTTCTGTCCATGAGACCACAAGTCTCCCTGGAGTGTGGATTGTTTTTATTATGTAAACCCAATGATATAATTGTTCCTTTTCATTTCACAACAATCTTTGTTGATATATATAACATGATGACTTTATATTTATATGTAGTTTAGTGATTTTATATATATATAATATACATTTAAGCTTGGATGAGATTATGATAAATCAATTTTAAAACCATTTGAGATTGGTTGTAATTATCTAGTTCACTCAAAATCTTTTAGCCAAATGTATTGAACAAGACTGGAAGGTTCATGAGGGTGATGTCAATTGATTAAGCTGACTTTCTACTCATAACCCCACATTAATCTTGTTTATATATAATCTCTAGGCAAGCTTGTTCCTTGGCTCTGCCTCAAATGGCCATTCTTATCATTACTCTTTTTAATTGTATGTTGACACCAACTCTTTATTTAAGTTATTTTATTTAATCTGTATAAGTGTTTTGCCTGTATGTGTGTATGTCCACCATGTGCATGCCTGATACCTACAGCAGCCAGAAGAGGGCATTGGATCTCCTGAAACTGGAGCTACAGTTATAAGAAGCCATGGAAGTCCTGGGAATTGAACACAAGTCCTTTAGAAGAGCAGCCATTGCTCTTCAACACTGAGCCATCTCTTAAGCCCCCAACTCATTCTTATTCTTAACTTCAAGGAGTGATAGATACAAATACTCCCTATTTCATAATACATACAAATACATCTATTTCATAAGAAGCTTATCACTCAGCTGGGGCCCAAATCATGACTCACAGCTTTCAACAAACATTCTCCAACATGTACCATGCCATAACTGCTCACTGATTATGCTGAACATATTGTTTGCACTTAGAACATATTTCATACACTTGCTTCCACCCTATACTGTCAAGTCAATACTGGTGCATGATAGGTACTTAATAATGACCTTATACGTAATTAATCAAACTAAACTAAACAGTTTGCCCAACAATTTGCCTAAGCTGCCATTTTCTGGCACTTACAATATAAAACATCCCTCTTCTGTTCTCCAGAAAAGATAAAGTATGTTGATTTTTTTGGAAGGCTCCAGATATATTGTACCACAGGATTGTGAAACTACAGGCAAGTCCAATGATCACAAACCACTGGCTTACATAGGTCAGATAACATATGAGCAAGAGAAAAAAGAAGCAATGGGGCCAGGGAACCTAGAGTAAGACATGAGCCTTCAGGAACCAAGCTGCTTCCACTTCATGTTGGAATCGCTGCAACTGCCAGGGGCCTCTGACGTTTACCTGAAGTCAGTAATTCATAACATTGTTCGTGATTATAATTGTACCCAAAGACATGATTATTGAAGCCAGACTTGTGTGATCTTGACAATGAGTGTCAGGCTCAGTAACAATGGGTACAGTCAAATGGGGCTTTTCAAATCACACAGTGGATAAGGTGAGGAGCAGTAAGAAAAGGTACCACTGGGGGGTGGGGCTCTTACCCAACGGATCCTCAGGAAAAGAGAGTTGGATGTGGAGAGAAAGACAACCCATTGCTCGATTTTTCTGAGCGGTCTAATAATAAGAAAGCTGGCAGGTGGGCAGAGGAATCAATAGCAACACAATAGGGGAAAGAAGCACAGAAGCCTTCTGAATGATGCTGAGTGAAAGGAAGAATAGCTCGGAAGAACATTCTGGCAATTTCATTTTAAAGGCTCTGCTAATTACACAGCTCTAAACAGAGCATGTGAACATAACCGTGTGACAATAATAACCATGAAAGAACATTGCCTCCCTGGTAGCCAGGTGCACGTTTTAAGAAAAGCATTATTCCCATTATTAACTATAGGACATTTTTTCCAGATCTTTAGTTAATGCTTTAATATTCCTGCCATGTGTGCCGTCTCTGAATGAGGTATTAGCCCAAGAGAGGACAAGTAGCACCAAGAGTGTGTTCATCCGCTACAAATAACGTTAGGACTTAAAATGAATGCTTAGCATGTACTTCTCACTCTTGCTGTAAAGTGAAATAAATGGTTAAAATGAAGTTAATATGCACATACATTCTCAGAGGGGAAAACTAAAAAAAAAAAAAAAAAAAAGCCCTGAATACTTCAAAGGCAATCACTGGAATTAATGTCAAGGTAACAATGTTAACACATTTTTACATCAAAGTTGTGGGCTTTAAAAAACAAATCCATTATGTCAATACTGTATAGAGAAAACGAATATTGAACACAGACATTTCCATCGCTTCTCTGCAACTAACCAACAATATTACTATTTTGAACAAATGTTTCTCAAAGTTTTCACATGTTAAAGGAGGGACAGAGTTGGGTGACCTCAACAGTTCTTATTATTCTGATTCGATTTCACAGCCCCCAATATAGAAAGGTCACAATATATGACATACTCCGCAGTTTAATTTTCAAGCATAATGAATAGCAATGAGAAACATCAGTATTTTATAGGCCTTTTAAACAATTACAGATAATTAAACATTAATGTTACATCAGCCACACTTATGGAAGCATACGCAAGCTGTAGTTATTTTGGGGGAGAAATCAGGTCCTGTCTGACCAGTACCTGTAACTGATAATAATAAAACATTAAAAATTACATTTGCCAGGGCTTATAGTATGCTTGGCCTATGCTATGCTTTTTAGGGCATTCTATGATGTGATATAATCCTAAAGTTCTCAAGCCTGCCCTTTATCCTTCATCTGCCTACCTCTTCCTTACCCTCCTTAAGTAAAGGCTTGGATTCATTCTCTCCTGGGAGGCTCTACTCACCACATCCAGACCAAATGCTTCTCTATGTCTCTGGCATCTTGTCACTCTTCTATACAACATGGATCAAATCCTTTGGATGGGCTCCCAATTTCTTAAGAACTGGTGTAAATTTGTGTTGTTAAGTTGTCCGGAGTTGACATGCAATGGGGGGAGTTGGCAAGTGTTCTTAGAGTGTTGTGCCCCATGGCCACGTTCTTACCATATGCTTAGAAGTAAGGTAATGACATTTCGTGTCTGCCCTAGGACTGGCTACAGAAAGTTTCGTATCTCATGCCTCCATCTTCTGATGCCTCCATTGAGGCGGGACCCAAGATTTTCCCAAGTCCCGCTTGTGTCGATGCTTCCTGGATTTCATCAGTGCTTGCCTAATGGGAAAAATATCTAGAAACTGTGTCAGGATTTTCCACCCCCATCTCATATTTCTTCGAAGGTTGGAGTACATTCGTAAAAAGCAGTGCAGAAATCCTTTCTCTTTTCCCTTTATGTTACTATAAGCTTCCAAATTCAGTTTGGCTGAATAAATGTCAAATTTTCATTTTATTAAACCTTTAATACTTTGAGAGCTCCATTAAAATTCTTCCCAAATGTTCCACCATTTTTCAGCGCTTCGGGCCTAGGCTTTTCTATCGTATGTGCCCCTTTTCTGCTTAACTTCCCTCGAGAAATGGTCCTGTGATTGTGGATGTTATTAAGGCTTTCTATTCTCTACTTGGCTTGTCCTCTTTACCTCACAATTATCCTCTGGATTCTCGGGTAACTTCATAAGTGCATTTTTATCACCCCTCTTTGATAAGTGCTTTCCATTTTCTGTGGCTTTTTATTAGTCTTTTTCAGACTCCCAGAGATTGTACACTCTTTATTATCTTGACTGTTCCATATCCATTACTGTTCAAACAAAATGTAACTCTTGACTTAATTGCATCCTGGATGGCCTTACCTTAGTATAAAAATAAGACTTCCAGAAAAGAAACAAACTAAATGCCAATAAGCAGAAAATAATCAACAACTGGATTGTTTGTTTGTTTGTCTGTTTGTTTGTAAAGGACAAAATGTACAAACCTATCAGTCAATTTTATATATGAAGCTGATAGAGCCCTGTTGTCTAATAGAGTGATTTAGAATCAGAAACTCACTTGCCTATTGATTGCTAAGTCTTAAGGAAATCACTTTCCAATGTGAATATTAGCTTTTAAACTTTCGATAGGCATTCTACAATCTGTATAAACAGAGGTTAGGCATAAAGTAAAGGACTAGGGGAGAGGGAAGGATCTCCCAAGCAAGGAGAAACAGAATAAATGGTTATGGAGAGATGGTACAGGGTACGGGAGGGGCATTGGAATGGATGTGGTAAATGGAGAGGGAGGGAAGAGGGAAGTGAGAAAGAGATACAGGGAGGTATGGATAACACTAAGGACCATTTGAGACATCATGAGGAAACCTACTACAGTAGAAGCTTCTACACACATACACATACACACACACACACACATGAAACGTGTGTGGGTGAGTATGGGTGTAAAAAGGAAATAGAATCACCAAATAATGAAGGAGACAAAGTACCAACAAGACAGATTTTGCCACCAAGTGAAACCTCCAGACTTGGGTTATATCTGAGATGTTGGCCAAAGGACCTCATGAAAACCTCCAAACAACTCAGGTGATTGCCAAGGCTATTGGTTGCTCTCCACAAACTGATGATAAGTCTCTATTGCAGAAGACAACACCTACATATCTCGTTGAACAGGGATGCATCATATTGGTGACTAACTAGAGCCTTCATCCCTACTGACTAGTGTTCTTGGTACTGGAAGGTACTTTGCATGTTACCAGAGGAGAAAAATAAACATGAACCCAGCTACAAACCCTTCAGTCTGCAATGGTGACTTGCTGCCTGATACATTAGGGCACAAAATATTGGCACTAAAAGTTGCAGGAGTGACCAATCTCTCTGATTGGATTTAAGGTCTACTCTGTGAGATGGAACTTATGCCTGACACTGTTCAAGTGGCTGAGAACCCGAGAACTAGGAGAAAACCAAACATTAATTGTTCTGCTATGTTCTGAGCATAGCAATGAAATGACTCCTAACCACATTCTATTGTACTCATGGATCATAGTCTTGCTCAGCTGTCATCAGAGAAGCTTCCTCCTACAGGATATGAGAACTAACACAGAGATCCACAATTGGACAATGTGTAGAGAATAAGAGACCTTGGAACACTCAGTCTTAATTAAACTCCTCCCCTCAGAGCTCAGGCAGCTATTCAGAAGAGAAAGCAGAAAGATTATAAGAGCCAGAGAAGATGGAAGACACCAAGGAAGTGGTGCCTTTTAGACACAACAGGGCTGATGCACATATGAACTCATAATGACTGTGGCAGCATGCACTGGTCCAAGCCAGGAGGCCCACAACTCTGAGAGGAGAAGTGGACATGAACCGCATCCCTAACCCAGAAGCTGTTTTCAAACATCAAGTGTTCACAAAGGAAAAATTAGTTTTCTCTAATGGAGTCCCACTGGATATACAAACCATACTTAAGGGCAGGCCCAATGCCCAGACATAGATGACCAACACAAAACAAACTCAATGGTGTTTTGGGAGGGGTTTTTGTGTCTCATAATGCTTCATTTGGGCATTTTTTACCTTACTGGTCTTTTGATTGTATATTGTGGTTTCTTATTTTGTGTTTTTTATGGGATCTCTCTCTCTCTCTCTCTCTCTCTCTGTGTGTGTGTGTGTGTGTGTGTGTGTTTCTCATGTCTGTGTTTTGTTTTCTGTTTGTTTTATTTCATTCTGGTTTGTTTTCTCATTTTACTTGCCTGTTAGTTTTCTAAAGAGAGAGAGAAAGAAGATGTGGATTTTGATGGGTAGGGAGGTGGGGAGGATCTGGGAGGAGATGAGGAAGGAAAAATCATGATCATAATATAGTGTATGAACAAATTTATTTTCAACTTATAAAAAGAGAGAGGAAAAAAATCAGTAATAGTTTCTCTTTTTTTAAAAAAAAAAATCACTTTCCAGTTCTTTTAAAATTTAAAAGGACCAGTTCAGTGTTTTTTCAAACAACTTATAATTTGTATTATAAAATCAATGTTGTGAATAGCAGCTAGCATTTTTGTGTAAGTGGAAACAGAAGAAAACAGCACGCCTCAAGTAATGCAGTGGTTATTTCTAAGAAAATTTTGTTTCCATTATATGTGTGTTCATTTGTGGTGTAATATTCTTCTCACTATGGGTCATGGCCAAAAGAGCTTGGAAACCCTAGGAACTCACTATAATGCTTCCCAAGGCGAAGATGTTATGGCTCCATGGTCTAAAGAAAAAGCTATCATGCCGACAGCATTGAGCACAGTCCTTCTGAAATCCATTCTGAAGCACAGTACTGACTGGAGAAATGAGGATTTGAAGTCATAAAGTAGAGCTTGAGTTGTGCCTTTGTGACTTATTAATGGGTTCCCTGGAGCATGATGTTTAACCATTTTGAACTTCAGGTTAATCTAAAGTAGAGCAATAATAATGCACACTTACAAATACCATCCACTTGCATAAGCCCAAAACTCAAGAATTACCTCAGCATTGTGGGCCCATGATTTCCAGACACACAAATCTTGTTGGCCACACTGACTGACCTCCCCAACCACCTCATCAGTCACTAGCCCCATTGTGTGAGAACTTCCCTGACTCCATTCTTGCTACTCCCACTTTACTGAAGCCAGAGAAGATACCTTCAAACTATGCATTTGGTCATACTTTACTCCTTTTCACCCTATCTTTTCCTTTGTTCATTAGTTTCCACATTAAGACGATAGTTCATGTTCCATACACTATGAACAGAAATTATATCATCAGCTTTATGTTACTATAGCAAAGTCTTTCATATAGTGAACCAAGAAAGAAGAAACATTTGTTTTGCTCAGTCTCAGAAGTTTCAGTCCGTGTTCACTTGATCCCATTGCTCCTGTGTAAGCCACAGGTCATGAAGTGGGGTGCATGGTTCAGCCAAGTAGCTCATCTCAGGGCCACCAGGAAGCAAAACAAACAGAGTAAGAGACCAGAGTGCCACATTCTGTCTCAGGTATGCCCAGTGACCTAAAATCTTCAAATAGTCCTTACTTCTCTAAAGGGTTCTATCACCTTCCCTCTGTGATTGGTACCATATATATATAATGTGTGTGTGTGTGTGTGTGTGTGTGCATTTATGGTATATATGTGTAAAGCCATATCCCTCATCCCTCATGGATAGGGGGACACCAATTTGTTTTCTCTTATGTTTTCATGAGAAATTGTCACAATGCCTAAAATAAATATTTAGTGAAGGTACTTCAAATATAATGAGTAATTTATTATCTTATATAAAAAGTTTGTTCATGAAGGATGTCATATGCATACATCACAATTGTATTATACGTCCCCCATGTTCTAGAGACAATATTTATGTAGTTTTCTATTTCTGTGTCAAAGATCACGACCAAAAGCAACTTGGAAAGAGTCCAGCTTACACTTCCAGGTAACAGTCCATCTCTGTGGGTAGTCAAAGCAGGAACTGATGCTGAATCCACAGAGGAGTGCTGCTTGCTAACTTGCTCACCATGGCTTGTTCAGTTTGCTTTCTTACACACTCTAAAACTGCCTCTCCAAGGGTGGCCCCACCCACAGTGGGCTGAGTACTCCCATATCAATCACTTATCAAGCAAATGCCCCACATGCTTGCCTACAGGCAATCTGATGGAGGCATTTTCAAATGAAGTTCCCTCTTCCCCGGAGACCCTGGCCGGTTCCAAGTTAACAAAAACCTAACCGACACAATATCCATGCCAAAATTTAAAAATATAACTCAATAAAATCTACTCATAAACATCTATGTGATCTTAAAGACATCCTTTAAAAAAGTAAGATAATTTTCTGCCCAGCCCCAAATTGAATTCCGCATCACGGCTGCATGACAGAGCAACCTAACCCTAGAACCTATGACCTCGCTTTGACTCTGGCTCTGAGTTTTCTCCTTTGGCTACAGTTAAAAGTGAAGTACTAATAACATATCTAGGACATTTGCCTAACAAGGCATTCAGTTAACTAATGCAAGAGAAATGGACTGTTGAGAAGAAGCTACCTAAAAACTTTCTTGTAATTAGGGGACTGGAATGCCTAGAGGGAGAGGGTGAAAGATCCATAGCTGTAATTCAGCATCAGTAAATGATTTTAAATTCACAGGTCTATGTTAACATAAACACACACCTCAACAGTCTGGATTTCCACTACCGTTATTATTTTAATGAACAGGACCTCAAGAGAAGTTCTCATAGATCAGTAAACACTGGGGCACTCCTTTTTAGGGAGCAAGACCATTTTGAAGCTGTGAAATGGAGGACACTGGCAAGAATGGAAATTGAAGAAAGTGATTATGGAGTGTGTAAGAGTGATTTCAGTTTACCGACTCCCTACCTTACAAAGACTCTAAAAGAACACCTTCAGTGACAATGTTCTTTCCCTTTCAGCCCACTTCTTTCTAGACAGAGCACAGAATTAACAGAAGATGATCTAAGGATCATAGCAGGACTTCAGACTCTTCGCATGAGAAACTCATTACATCTGACCTCTGTAGGAGGCCAAGCAGAGAAGTCAAACAGAGATCACAAGAATATTAACTGGGGAAAACCATAAAAGAAAGTGACTTCCATTATCATCAGCAGAGCCCTTTCACTTATCTTACTCAGTGATAAACATTTCAAACTAGATGTTTGTGCACTGCTTGATACCTTTTTCTAGAGAGCACAGCCACAGTACAATGGGGGGGGCAGTATCTTCCAAACAGGGCGGGGGCAGCAGAGGGAGGGAGAGAAGAGAGGAAGATGAAGTATAAACCACAAAATTAATGGCCAATTATAATTATGCATAGAGGCCTCCCTCAGATTATCACCAAAATGCTAATGGAAGTTTAGCACACCCATTACCTGAGCATTTGTGAGAAGCTAAACTCCCCCGGACTGAATTTCTTCCAAAAAGACATTAAGAAAGAGGCAGGAGGCTGTGGTGGTATTACAATGTGTCCATAGAAATGGGGATTCTTATTCTTTCCCATAAAGTCATAGTAAACCTCGAAAATGAATGTTCTGAGCAGATACACACTAAACAATGTGGAATCCATTCATTTTATGTTGGAGATTCAGACAATTTTACTTGTTAATGACAACTCCGCTGAAGCCCATTTACACATTCTTCCAACTTCCCCAACACTCTGCTTATGTTTCTCAGAGGAATAGATATGAACCCACACAGAAAATTCCATACTATTCAGCCAAGGAGACTACTTTGTCCTAATCCATAAAACCATATTAAACTGAACACATAAAGCATGATGGTGTGACTCTAATTGCCACTTATGTTGAGAGATTTAGAAATCTGAATTTTGTCTTTCAAGGCACCCTATTTGCTTACTCATGATTATTCTCAGCCAGAAAAAAGAAGATGCTGTCTGTCATAACAGAGCTAATGCAACTGCCTAGTAATTCTATACATTTTTAAGTGCAAATGGCTTGGCTTTCTCTAACATTGAAAATATCTTTGTATTTTTCCAAAGCGTCTAGTGAGTTGTGGTATTCTAGTTTTCCCATGCATCTAATCCTCTACACTCATCTCATAGATCACATAGGCAGGAGTTGGAATCCTGGATGGTATTATCATTTGTTTATAAAGTAGTTTATAAAGTATAAAATAGTCTGCGAAATTAACAAGAGAATGATTCTAACTCATAATCAAATTAGAAGCATATTTTTTAGAGTTAGGAACATGTCAGAACAAATACCAATTGTACAACTCCATTAGCTAGCCAGACCACATTCTCCATGTGCCCTCTGGCATCTCCATGGTCTTCTCTTTTTGTCCACTCCTTATCACTCAACACACAGGGCCTCCCATACCACAAGTGGGCTCAGAGCTCCCAAGTCTGCGTTTCTAATTTCAGGTATCCAACTAACTGTGAGTCTCTAGCAGAGATCTAAAAGCCACAAATTCAGAACAGAACCACAGTCCCTCCATCAGAACCTGCATGACCTAACTAAGTTGGTAGTATCACAAGTCACCCAGTTGCCCAAGTCAAGAGCAACCCTAGATGTCCCCCTTTCTGGTGTCTTTTACATCCAGCCCCCAATCCTATACCACAGAGATCACAATCAACTAAAAGCATAACATTCAAGTAAATGTTCATCATTTCTTTCCTAATCTAATGATGGCTTCCCAATAGGCTCCCCCCTCCCAATTTTTATGTTGAACCTTCTATAGTGAAAAAGAAGATCACATTACTATCCTATCCTCAGCCTTTGCACAGGTTCACATACCCTACACTAAGTAGTGACTAGGACAGGGTGCACATCCAGCATGCCCCACCTAAAGGCAGTAGGTACCCACCTTTGAGCCTGGTCGGATGTTGCCATGTGAGAACAAAGATAAGCATCAAGTGTATGAGTGTTTTGCCTGTGTGTGTGTGTGTGTGTGTGTGTGTGTGTGTGTACACCATCTGTGTCCCTGCCACCCGAGGAGGTCAAAAGAAGGCACTGGACTCTCCGGAACCGGAGTTTGGGTGGCTGTGAGTTGCCATGTGGTGCTGGGAACCAAACCTGGGTCTTCTGCCAGAATGCTCTTACCCTCCGAGCCATCTCTTCAGCCCCACACTGTGATTACTTGACAGCCAAATATTGTGCGAAATGCTCATAATAATTAAGTTAATTAAGTCAGGGTTTCCTGGTTTGGTCTGGTTTTGTAGAGAGAACATTTAAGCCGATTTCAAGTATACAACTCAGTTTTACTAACTGTGGTCACCATGCTGTGTGTGAAGTCTGAATTTCTTGATCCTACAGCTGAAAGGTTTACCTTGAGCAAAAAGTCCCTCCTCCACCTCCTAACTGCATTTCCACCTCCCGCCTCCTTTCCAACGTGAAATCATACTTATAAGCCGTGTCAGCAAAGTGCTGGAGCTCCTCTGTCTGACTTAATTTACTGAGTGATGTAGCATGAGTCTTAAAAAGTTCTTATTAATAAAATCAAACCTGAGCTGGGTATTGGGGAGAACACTGGAAGGTCAGAGAGACAGAACAAACCACAACTAACCTCACCTGGCCAACTTCTCAGCTGATCTTGTTTCCTCAGACTGGATGCCCCGAGCCCTCATCCAGAATGGGTCTCAGCTGAACTGCTGCTAGAAGCCTGAATGCTTCTCCAGGCCAAAATGCCTCTCCAGGGCAAATGCCTCTAGTTTCTGGTCCTCACGCCTTATATATCTTTCTGCTTTCTACCACCGCTCCCTGGGATTAAAGGCATGCTTTCTGGGATTAAAGGCGTGGGTCACCATGCTTGGGTGTATCCTTGAACACATGAATTTCTGCCTCTGGAATGCTAGGATTAAAGGCATATGCTACCACTGCCTAACCTCTATGTTTAATATTGTGGCTGTCCTGTTCTCTGACCCCAGATAAGTTTATTAGCATACACAATATTTTGGGGAACACAATACCCCCACACTGCCCACAAGGTTCATCCACGTTGTCATAGATGCTATGATTGCTTTCTTTTCTTGGCTAAATATTTCACTGTGTCTGGATTACATCACACACACATACACACACACACACACACACACACACACACACACACACACCTCTTGGCAACCCTTGCGTTATCACTATATCAGAGCTATTTTTAAAATGCTGAAATGAACATGGGAATGCTGAAGCCTTGTTGGTTTCAGTTCCTTGGGAAAACATGAAGTAAAGGGATTGTTGGATGGTAGTTTTAATTCTTTATGGAACCCCCGTATCCTTTTCACTAGGATCTGGAGCCATTCGCATTCCCAGCAGCTCACAGAGCCCCCTTCCCTCTGTATCCTCACCAGCACTTATCTCCTGTCTTCTCTGTTTTTAATTAATGGGTTTTCATTGGCAACTACTAGAGTAATACATTTTTCCTAAGTAATATATTTTCCAATTACGTTAAGATTTTCTAAAGCACCTTCTAATTGGACCCATGATTTATGAAGTGGGTATTATAATATATTTCTTAGGAATTCAAGAAACAGATAAAAATATTCAGGTTCACAACAAAAACCAAAAAAAAAAAAAAAAAAAAAAAAAAAGCTCAGACCTCTTGACTAGATTCGCTGGCTGAACAATAGTCAAATGAGACTCTTCCAACAGCGCATCACTCAGGATCTGGTAACTGTGCAGATTTGCAGAGGCATTGAGTCCATTCCAGTGTAGAAATGAGGCCAAAGTTCACCTAAGATGGAAGTCTCAAGCCTGCAGTCCCCCAACCAGCTCAATGTATAGGTGCTTCTGGAACATTCCCACGAGAGAATGATAGAGTGATAGCTGATAAGACTTGTAGGGAGTTGCTATTCAGTGGTACTGAGTTTCAACTACACAAGATGGGCCATTTCTAAAACCTTCTATCACCATGCCTGTTGGAGATGGCTGGTTCAGCAGCTCAGACCTGCGATTGTGTGGGAACTAAACCATCTCATTTCTTTTTGGTAAAAACCTTACTACTGAGTGTAAGGTGGTATCGAATGGTGACTTTGACTTCCTTTTGACCAGCTGAACACCTTTCCATGCACGTTTTGGCCTTGACCAAACCTCTGGCTCCTGGTGTTGTGGTCACCAGCTGCTCACAGGCATGCCCCAGCAGCAGCTCCATCTCACTGCACTTGCACCCTATACCTCTCACCTTCTGCTCCCAGATTTCCTGTCCTCTGCCCCCATGTGAAATATTTGCAGGAGCCTGTTCATTCTAAAAGATGTACACATTAAGAAAACAGGAGAGATATGCAGCCCATGACCAGTGTTTGATGGGAGCTGGTGGGCGCCCCCTTCTCATTCATCCTTTGGAAGAATAGTTTTGGAGCATGCTCTCTGGGGCTCCTCACAGCATCCTCAGTGTTGTTCCCAAAAAAGACCAGCAAATATCACATCCAGGAAATGGCCTTTTCTCCTTTGTCTGACTCTTTCAAAGCCTTGGTTTTCTTCCTTGAGATCATTTTCCAAATTCAATTACCCGTATGCTAGTGCTTAACTGGACTTTGTTTTAGGAAATATTCAGAAGTCACCTTTGGAAGCACTTTAGTTTTAAGGGAGAGTGACTACCAGAGCATAGAACCTACATTTAAGGGACAGAAGGACACATTGCCCACCTCCTTTGGTGACTATTATTTTTAATCATATCTTCAGTGAAGCTAAATTGTGGGTTTTTTTTTTTTTTCAAAAATAAGTCTCTTTAGTTAGAATCACAAGAAGACATGTGACTATAATATTTTGGGTTTATCGAAAGCAGTAAGATCAACTTGCTTAAAAGTTAGTTCGTGAAGACTAAAGTAATCTGTGTGTCTGCACTGCTTTATTTCACTTATACATTTTGTAACGCAGCCTCGTGGAATTCATACAAGACTGAGGTGGCTTGCACAGGAGTCAGTGTTAATGAAAGGAAGTGCTGTTGTCCACCAGGGTTCACAGCAGGCCTGGGAGAGGACCTGAGCAACAGTGATCTTGTCATTCTGTAGGGAGAGGGCAAACAGCAAAGGAGAATGATAGCCTGTTCGTTCGCAGGATCCTGATCACTCCAGTGTCGCATGAATCTTAAAAGTTCTTATTAATAAAATCAAACTTGAGCCGGGTATTGGGGTGGACACTGGAAGATCAGAGAAGCAGAACAAGCCACAGCTATCTCACCTCACCAGATCCTTAGCTGGTCTTGCTTCCTCAGACTGGAGGCCTCTGAGTCCTCATCTCCGAATGGCTCTCAGCTGAACTGCTGCTAGAAGCCTGAACGCTTAACCAGTCAAATGCTTAACCAGGCCAAATGCTTCTCCAGGCCAAATGCCTCTAGTTTCTGGTCCTCACGCCTTATATACCTTTCTGCTTTCTACCACCACTCCCTAGGATTGAAGGCTTGCTTTCTGGGATTAAAGGCTGTGTCACCATGCTTGGCTGTTTCTAATGTGGCCTTGAACTCACAGAGATCCAGAGGGATTTCTGTCTCTGGAATGCTAGGATTAAAGGCGTGTGCTACCACTGCCTAACTTCTGTTTAATATTGTGGCTGTTCCATCTCTGACCCCAGATAAGTTTATTAAGGTACACAATATTTTGGGGAACACAATACCACCACACTCCAGTCACTAAAGCTGTGGCCAGATGGTGCAGATGAAGTCTACCCCCTCAGAAGCTGTCCAGATAGGGTGATCTGCTGAAAAAAAAAAAAGTTTGGGTTGTTGCCACTTTGACAGCAGAGTCCATTTCTGGCTTGCCACAATGATGTAGCTTTTGTTAGCAAGCACAAGAAAGCTGGTGTGACAGCTATTCTTGGTTGTTGACTTGACTACATCTGGAATTAACTAAAATCCAAGTGACCAGGCACACCTGTGAGGGATTTTTTTTTCTTAATTAAATCATTTGAAGTGGGAAGATCCTCTGCTAATTCAGATCTTTGAGATGGGAAAGTACACCTTTAATTCAGATCTTTTGAGATGGGAAGATCCACCTTTTATCTGGGCCATGCCTTCTGCTGGCAGCCTATATAAGAGATGGAAGCCTGTTGTCTGCTTGCTCTCACTCTCACTGGCAAGTCCATTCCTTCACTGGCATTGGAGCCCACCTCTTCAACATTCTCCTTGTATTGAAGACCGGCTGAGATATGTAGCCTTATAGACTGAACGACTCCTGAATTATTGGACCTTCCGTTGGTAGACAGCCATTAGTGGATTAGCTGGACCACAGCCTGTCAGTCATTCTAATAAATCCCCTTTATACATATAAATATAATATATATATATGAGAGAGAGAGAGAGAGAGAGAGACTCAGGCTATAAGTTCTGTTCCTCTAGAGAACCCTGACAAATACAGTTGATCTATTCAAGATGATGCATTTCCCAAGTTTCCAACTCAATTCTTGGGCACACATTATCTTCTGCTACATATATACTGCTTATATGTACAGGCACTTTGCGGAGGGGGACATTTTTCTTATTCTGAAAACTGATGAGCAGACAGAAGCCACCTATGTGTATCCTATCAGATGACAGCTAAGAGGCTTCACAGGTAAGTACTGGCAAAACACTCCTGAGGAAAAGCAGCAATCTAAGTGGAATGTGATTTCAAAAAAAGTACATAAAGGAAAATTATACAAATATATCCTTAGTGTTTATAATGATTAAGCACCACTTCCTGCATGAAATAAACCTACTCATTGTTTCATTTTAATCAATCACCTTCACTTTCACCATCTAATGGGATTAATGAAGCCAATTTTTAGCTACTCTGAGAATCTTATTTGTATTCTCTAAATCTCTCAGATAATAATTCACCATTATCTAAGTAGCTGGCAATATATCCATTTTTATTATGCTGAAATCCAATAAGATGAAAATGTTTCACATTTTTAGTTAGGGGTATATCTGTCATTTAAATAATAACTTTTAAAACCAAATGTGCTTATTTTGTCACAAAGGTAAATCCCTCTTCTGGTTTCTTCATTTCCCTTGCTACTTCAGCTTGGAAATCACAGGCATCTTGCATCCTCTGTGCCTCTTTACAGGACCTCACGTTAGACTTATTGATCTTTGTACTCTTTCTCCTCCAGTGAAGATGCAAGTCTGATGCTTGGCTGCCTAACATCAGGGCCAATTACGAGTCATCACTGAGAAGACATGAAAGGAGCTGGGCAGGTTGAAAGACAGCATTCAAAGATGGTTTCATACTTACAGCAGGAGTTTCTGGAGAAAAATCAAAACGCTCTAACTCAGATAGAATAATAATCTTGGGACAATCTCAGGGACAGGCAGAGAAAGTGCTGGGGACAGGGACTGATAACTAGGTGCTGTATGCAAGCTGGTCTCCTTGACAGAGGGGACAGACTTCCTTCTCTGCATCACTGGTTCATAGAAGGTGAAGAATGGCTATTGGAGAAATAGAATAAAAGATCTGAATGAAAACAAATAAGAAAAAGCACACAAGGACTGCCAGTACTCTGGTGACTCTTATCTCTGGTGTTGGTAGGAAACTCTATAAGCATGACTGTCACAGGTGGCACTCTTCCTGGGCGGGTGGGGTATACCTAGAACTCCAAACAAAGGTACAGATTCCCCTGCCGCAGACACAGAGTCCATAGAGAGAGTCTTAACACAGAGGCCACAGCAGTTGATATAAAGCCTGGTGTGGGAGTTAGGACTCTTCTGGAACACTGAGTAGAAGTTCAAGGGGAACTGGCCTAGAATCCGCTGTGTCAGTACTCAGACTTCTGCCCACTCAATGGGAAGGCAGGAAACAGTGCAATTCATAATGCATCTCTTTAGCCTTAAAAGGTACCTGCAGAAACCAAAGACTTGTAATAAGTAGCTGAAGTAACAGTTGTGTTTATTAGCTTAATTTAATCATTCTACAATGTCTATATACACCACACCAACCTGTAAGTGTAAGTGCTAATTATTTGTCAATTAAAATAAAGATTCAAAGCTTTAGTGGCATGAAAGGTGGATTCATTTTTTTCTTCTAATGTAACATCATGACTTCAGAAGGGAGTGGAAAATGTGAGAAGTGGATAACCTACTACAAAAACAGGCCGAGTGAAAATGTGCTTCCTGTACCACAAATTAGGGCTGTAGGTGTGCACCTGGCAATGGCTGAGAGGAAATTTTTCCTAAGAGTCATACAGACCTGCTATAGATGCTGTCAAAATAAAGGTGAGAAAGAGTTAGATGTGTTCATTACTGTGATGACAGGTGCCACAGCTAGGGGACGGCAATGGAGGTGTTTTACGGTAGCTACCAGTTTACACTCAATGTCTCGGGCTTCTATTACCTGTGACCAAACATGAAGTCACATCAGCTTCGTGGACCAATGTAGCCTCTATCACACTCACTTACGCTCACCTAAAGGGTTGTCCAAGTGTTTCTGGGGCTTAATAGAGGATACAGTAATAAATATGTGTCTAACAGGCCTTTGCTTCTCTCTCTCAGCAGACCTGGGAGCATCTGCCATCTCTCTTCACGTTGGCTGCATCTGTAGCATCTCTCCATAGAACTCCCTGAATCCCATGTCCTTCTCTCACAAAGCCATCACACCTGGAATGGCTAGCCAGCCCTGTACTGAATTCCCTCCTGGCTTCTGAGCCACCCTGAGTCTGGGTTCCTTACAAACATGACTCATCCTTCCTGATTGAAAGACTTGAGTCACTGTATTGATCCTCTATCGTTATCTCTCTACTGTCTGAGGCACCCAAATGCCTTGAGAGGTAAGAAGCCTGGAACTGTAGGTTCAGTTTAAGTTCAGCAGGATGGCCCTTGCTATATTACATCCTATGGAGACCATTGCACTTCCTCAAAAGATTATCAGTCCTTTGAAGAGGATTCAAACCTCAGCCACCATCTCCTCAGAGGCAATGCTGTGTATTCTCAGCAGTTTCCTGGCTGTTGTTCTGGGCTTCCAGGCCACTAAGGCTGCTACAAAAATGGCAGTGTTCCAGGACAGAAGTTACTTCAATTACAGATAACTCCAGGCCACAAGTATTGCATGAACTTCAAGATCTTACTGTTTTTCAGTAGATCCCATTGTTTCTGGATACAAATAATGCCTCTAGTTTAGGGCCTAATGATTCAACACATAGTATGTGGACCTATGCATCACCTATGAGCTTGAAGGAAATGCATAATCTCGGATTTCCAAGTGATTCATGTTTACATTAAAGTTTGGAAAGAGTGTTACAGATCTCGTCCCTGGTATTTTCCATTTTGCAAAATTATGTCACTAACAGTGATACTACTCAATGGTTTAAATTGTGAGTACAAGCCCCCAAGTCCTTCTACACCTGCAGCCATCACAGCCACTGTCACCCCACACAGAAATGCAAGCATGTTTTCTGATGGTGTCACATCCAAACATCTGCACAATCAAATACATATTATTTTATACTCGGTGTTATAGTTTTATTTCTTTTTTTACTTTACATTGATTTAAGATTCAAATTACATGTATACTTTGCATATGTTTTCTATGGCTTTCATTTTGAGGGTGTAGATAAAGTTTTGCAGAGTCTTTGTTGCAAATCAGGGACACAGGGTCTGAAGGAACTGACAACCACTGCCAAGGTCATGAGAAGTCATTTAGCAATCTCTTGAGCAGGGAGGAAACAACAGGGGCAGAGGGGTGGTCTCAGGTTGCTTATTCTGGTAGCTGTTTGAATATGGATGTTGGATCACGAGGTTGGCGTTGGGGGGACCACCGTGGGAGAATTTGACTGTAGTTCAAGTGAGGTAGACAAGCAGATGTAGATTAAAGAAGGAGTGGGTCATGGAAGGTCCAAAAAAGCCACGATGAGAGGGGTTCAAGAAAGGACTAGGTCGGAGTCAAGTGGGTTTACAGAATCCACAAAAGTTAGCAGAAAGGGTAGCCACAAATCTGTGTGCAGCTGAGAATGAACAAGGCCAACTCATTTTACCTCTGCAGCTGCTGGAGGGGAAGAAGAGGAGAAGGAATGAACACATTTGCTCATTTTCCCTGGGCAGTAGTTTTCTTTATCCCCACAAGCAATCCTGTACACTCGAGAAATGTCACTGTCAAGAATGGGCAAAATGAATTCCAGTCCTAAGAAAAAGGCCCATGAGCTCCAGCATTTCTGGCTGGTCAGTTTTCTGTGACTCGATGACCTTATCTGTTTCTCACACACAATAATTTGTCCTCTTTCATACAATAGCATCAATGACAGAGGAATGTATGTCACAGCACTTTTTTTTTTTCACAGTAAAGGCAGTTAACAGAACTGTGATTGCTGCATTGTTTGAATGTGGACAATATAATAGGTTTGCATCCAGAGTACCTGTGTGCACAAGTGGATACCATGCATTTGCTTCTAGGAAGCAATTAGGTGTTTCTTTCCTCAAAAGGAGTAAAAAGAACCCTTCAATAGGAAAACTTTACTGTGGCTGCACGCTGGGGAATGTGCGAACAAAGGGACTTAACAGTTCAGTGGCTTGTTGGAATGCTCTTTAGTCTTCGGTCCCTGTCAATCTCATTTTATAATCAAAGTATATTCTTTGGAGATCTCTGACGACAGCTGGAAGTCAGGGTTGCAGTTGGTTATATTTATTCAATATATTTTGTAAAAGATTCTTAATGGGGAAATTTTAAATTGAAAAAAAAGTCCTTGGAGAAACTATTACTGCTTCAGAAAAGTATAAGCAGTCCTGATGCCTCTAAAAAATGATACATTGTGATGATTGCTTCCTCGCAATGGAGGTTCTGGACAGCATCCCTGTGTACATCTGCAGCAGCACCTGCAGTAACCAAGGAGTTGGTGGTCTGAGCCTCTCTCTATTCACTTTAAAATAAAAGAATTGTCATAATGCTTCTCCTGCTTGCTCTCTCTCTCTTCTTGTTCTCCTTACCCCCTCTCACTTCTCCTCTCCCCAAAGTAAAACTACTTTATTTAATCAATTCTCTCAAAATGTTGGTATTTATTTGCAAGTGAATATTCGACTTGAAACCCTTTAAGAATCTAATCAGTTCGGAATGAGGCAAACATGAACGTATTGGGTTTGCATTCAAAGCTGCTACATTGCATTTTGAAGGTAACTGTAAAACTGGCCACACAGGTTATGTTAGGTGAGCTGAGACTCCATTCAGATATCCACAATGGCATTTCCATTGTCACTGGTGAAGACTTTCCTTTCAGCCATCTGAAGTGCTGTGAACTAAGAAGGATCGAATGTGGTGATTTATACACAGAGAACCATGGCTCTGGGATAGGCAGTGAACGTGTCAGTAAGGTCACACTGAGCACCATTATTTAAAGGTCACATTGGTTAAAGAATATGTATGCTTTGTTAATATGACAGATGGAAAAAGCATGATGCTTCATGCTAATTACCAGCCTATAAATACAAATTGCAAACTGCCCGGCTAACACAAGAAATTCAGTCACACATGCAAATCTACTAGAGAGATACTAAAATTGCATTTTATAGGCAAATCACAGAATTTCAGAGATGGAGATAATTTAGTCCAACTCTCTTCTTTGACAGATGAAGAAGTTGGGGCCTTGGGATATTGTGATCTCTCCACATCAACACACAGTTAATGCTATGGCAGAAACTACTATTTAAGAGATTCTCTTACAAAACAAAATTATTAAGACTAATTTAATTATAGCTTTAAATCCAATTATGACTTGCAAATTAATATTGGAAATGTATTAAATATGTCACAATTGAAGAGCATTGCCAGGGTCACTGCACATAGTTACTCAGGACAGATGAATACATGGTACAACTCAGGTGAGTGATACCATGTGTGCATGTGAACACTGGGCAGAGCACAAGGTGAGTGACTATTCACAGCAGCCTTGGCCATTTCATAAAAGTAGTTTTTAACAATTCGGGGAATTATTTTAAATCACTCTGTATTTCTTTCAGGTAATAACTACCATTCATGATACTCATAGTTCCATAGGTACCAAAAAATATATCCCAAGTTAGGCTAGTGTTTTACCATAATTGAGAATAATAATTGAGCTAAATATATTGTTGATTTTTTTAATCACTTAAGTGGTCTATAATGAAAGTTGTGCATGCTGGATTGAGATTCTTCTACTCCAGCATCTCCTCAATTGTTTCTTTCTTATATTTGCCCTTCTTTACTACTTGCCTAGACATGGCTTTCTTCTCCAGGATTTTTTTTTTTTTTTTTTTGTGTGTGTGTGTGTGTGTGTGTGTGTGTGTGGGGTCCACCTTGCTGGGGTGGATGCCCACGTGGACAGTTGTGCCAATAGCCTTTTCTCCCTGCACCTATTCAGTGGTATCATCAGCCACCCTAACTTCATTGTCCTTTTGAATGGACGTAAATCAAAGATTATACTTCTGTCTCAGCTCTTTGGAAAGAGGGGAAAAACATGATCTTTCTCCAATCGAGTAGGTGCACTGAAATGCTGTTTGCAGCTGGTGGTGGTAGTGCACACCTTTAATCTCAGTACTAGGGAGGCAGAGGAAAGTGGATCTCTGTGAGTTTGAAGCCAGCCTGGTCTACAGAGCAACTTCCAGGACGCCAAGGTTACACAGAGAAACCCTGTCTCAAAACAAAAACAAACAAACAAACAAAAAGAAAGGACTGGAGAGATGACTCAGTGGTTGAGAGCATTGACTGCTCTTCCAAAGGATCCAGGTTCAATTCCCAGCACCCACATGGTGGCTCACAACTGTCTGTAACTCCAGTTCCAGGGAACTTGACACCCTCACACACACATATATGCAGGCAAAACAGCACTGCACATACTCATAACAATAAATTTAAGAAGAAGAGAAAGAAGAGGAAGAAGGGGAAGAGGAAGAAATGCCGTTTGCAGTTCTTGCTTTGGTCAGAAGTCACAAAGGGATTGAACTTCATTTTGGCCATGGTAACCTGGCAAATCTTCACCAGCTGCCTACTACTGACATTTTTCCCAATGTTTTCAAATAGAGAAAATATTGACTAAATGCTATGAGGTGTTTGCTAAATGCCAGGGATGGTACTACGTGATTTACACACATGGCCTCATTTAATACAATACAGTGGGATGAGGCTTTTGTGTTTATTCTCTATTTTATTCAAAAGCAACCAAGGCTTAGAGTGTGGTGGTATTGTGTTCCCCAAAATATTGTGTACCTTAATAAACTTATCTGGGGTCAGAGACGGAATAGCCACAATATGAAACAGAGGTTAGGCAGTGGTAGCATACGCCTTTAATCCTAGCATTCCAGAGGCAGAAATTCATGTGTTCAAGGATACACCCAAGCATGGTGACCCACGCCTTTAATCCCAGAAAGTCAGCCTTTAATCCCAGGGAGTGGTGGTAGAAAGCAGAGAGGTATATAAGGTGTGAGGACCAGAAACTAGAGGCATTTGCCCTGGAGAGGCATTTTGGCCTGGAGAAGCATTCAGGCTTCTAGCAGCAGTTCAGCTGAGACCCATTCTGGATGAGGGCTTGGGGCATCCAGTCTGAGGAAACAAGACCAGCTGAGGATTCAGCGAGGTGAGATAGCTGTGGCTTATTCTGTCTCTCTGACCTTCCAGTGTTCACCCCAATACCTGGCCCGAGTTTGATTTTATTAATAAGAACTTTTTAAGACTCATGCTACACTTAGAGGGTTGGGTAATTTGTTCAATATTAACAAATTTAAAGGTAACTGGAGCCAAGTTAGTCTAACTAGCATCAGTGGTCTACCCACTGCTCAAATAGTTATAACTTCAATCACTAGGGTATACTGTCATGACTGAATCCATAGACAGTCTGCAGGTAGTATTGATTTTCTTTCTTAAAATATAATTAAATTTATTTGAAAATGGAATCAATAATGACTGATGAACGTTCTTCTGAATGGCTAAAAAAAAAATGGCCAGTCAGATTTTTTTTAAAATCACCAATACCAACCACTAACAAGATATTAGGCCATTACATGTGATAAATGGAATTGGGATTAGGTGGTTTCTCGAAGCTCTAGCCTTTGTCATAAGCTGAGCAGTGAGCACATGTTCAGTCACCCACTGACAGGAGGAAAAGCATCTCTCAGAAAGATTGGGCAGGACCAACTTTTGGATAGTTGCTCCAGCAGAACCTGGTTTTACCACAGAAGAATTTTTGTTAGAAGCAACTATAGATCAGTAAGCCTTGAACAAGGTACAGAGCCCTGGTTCACGAAGGTGGAAGTCTGAGCAAAATGACCCCTGGGCTGGGATCTTGAATAATTTAAGTGATTCAGAAATCTTTGACACTTAAAGCCTAGTCTGGGCAACACAATGAGACTTCGCCTAGAAAAAAAAAAGTTATTTTCAAGCTTTGGTCCTGGGCTTTTAATGTTTTCATGCATATGAAAGAAGGAACATGTTCCCGGGAAGAGGATGCCATCATCTGGTATCAGGTTATTTCCAGGAGTATTTAATTCAGTAACTATCAAATAGCCAGAGCATGGGATGCATAAAAATACATGCCACAAGACAGAATCAGTAAGGACAAAAAGTTATCTGTGAAAATTACCAGAAACAGTCTATTAAACAAAAATATATACTATGATCATAGAGATACAAGTTAAACTTGAAATTTTAAGCAAGGAATTTAAAATTGTGGGAGGAAAGACACACATGAAGAATGAAAATGCCATTATGAAGCTCATCACTTTGCTCAATGAATATACACTAATAAAAAGTTTTAAGAGTTTTAACAGAGGTACTCTGTGTGAGTAGATAAAGCTGCTCCCAGCACACATGGGTTATTAAACAAAAATCTCATTGCCAGGGGTGAGCTAACTCCTATGAGTTATTAGTCAGGGAGGCCTCTTAAGCCAGCAAAACAATATAAGATATTATCACTGCTCTTGGTGGTCCCTCAGCACTGGAAGATAAAGCCTTATTGCTGAAGATATCGCGTGCTTTGGTTGGAGGACATAGATAAATCAAACTAAAGCTGACTTGGAAACTACTTCCCTGCCGGCTGGCTAGCTTTTGTAGTACCAGAAGGTGCTGCTCTGAGACTGCTGGGGAGAAAGGTCATCAACAGTCTTGCTGAGCTGTGGACACCAATGACCTGACATGCAAGATATAGCCACCAGTGCAATAGCAGCATGACTGTTAAGAGGGGTCTTCTTTACTGTTTTATTGCTGTGAAGAGGCACCATGACTGTCTTAGTGAAGGTTTCTAATGATGTAAGGGACACATGACCAATGGCAACTCTTATGAAGGAAATCATTTAATTGGGGATAGCTTACAGTCTCAGAGGTTTAGTCCATTATCATCATGATGAGAGGCATGGCAACATACAGGCAGACATGGTGCTGGAGAAAGAGCTGAGAGTTCTACATCTTGATCCACAGGCAACAGGAAGTGAACTGTGTCCCATATTGGGCATAGTTTGAGCATATGAGACCTCAAGGCTTGCCCCCACAGTGACACACTTCCTCCAACAAGGCTATAGCCTCTCCAGCAAGGCCACACCTTCTAACAGTGACACTCCCAATAGGTCAAGCATTCAAACATACAAGTGTGTGGGGGATATACCTATTCAAACCACCACATTCCACTCCCTGGCCCCCATAGGCTTGTAACCACATAATACAAAATGAACTTAGTCCAACTTCAGAAGTCCCCATAGTCTTTCAATCTCAACAATGTAGTAAAGTCCAAAGCTCAAAGTCTCTTCTGAGATTCATGCAATCTCTTAACTGTAATTCTCTATAAAAATGAAATCAAAAAGCAGATCACATACTTCCAACATGTAAAAGTACAGGATATACATAATCATTCCAAAAGGTAGGGAAGGGAGCATAATGAGGAAACACTGGACCAAAGCAAAGCAGAAAATCAGCTGGGGAAACTCCAAACTCTGTATCTTTTCCATGTCTGATGCCAAAATACTCTTCAGATCTCTAATTCCTTTCAGCTTTGTTGACTGCAACACACTTCTTTCTCTTTGGCTGGTACCACTCCCTATTGGCAGCTTTCCTCATCTCATGGCTCTGGCATCTCCAACATCTTGGGTTCTCCAAGGTAATCCAGGCTTCAACTTCACAGCTTCACGCAATGGCCTTTCTAGGCCTCCATTCAGAGACACCCCTGACACATGCCTGGCCTCAGTAGCTTTCATTAGTCACAAAGAAAAATGCCATAACCCCTTTCTTCTATCCTTGACTCTAAATCCAGAACCACATGGCCAAAGCTGCCAAGTTCTGCTGCTTGCTGGTGCTGGAACATGACAAGTTCAATTACATCTTCACTAGCTTTCTGTTTTGAGTGGTTTCCTTCACTGTCTTCTAAGCTTGGATGTTCTGAAACTAGATCTGTAGACCAGGCCGGCCTCAAACTCAGAGATCCACCAACCTCTGCCTCTTGAGTACTGGAATTAAAGCTGTGCACAACCACACCCAGTTTCAAGTTTTTCTTTAATTCCTTCTCATAAGTTGGAAACTTAACTAGGTGGGATCTTGCCCTGAGGTCACCACTCCCTTTATTCCATTTCTTAATCTGTTTATCTACTTGAATACAGGACTTACTTCCAATCCACTTCCTGGTACTCCTTTTCTCCTCAATTTGTACCTTTTATATTTTTCCTTGTTCAGGTTGCTTCTTTTCATTATAAATATTCATTAGAGTTAGCACTAATAACTACACAACCGAGTCAATACCAGGCTGTTTTGAGATTTCCTCTGCCAATGGAATTAATCCAAATCTCTTTACTTTAGCCTCAGGCAGACTCTTCTGACAAGAACAAAAAACAGCCACATTCTTCACCAAAATATCACAAGATTCATCTCTAGGCCACATACTAACATTCTTCTCCAAAACCTCTCGAGCCAGGCCCCAACAGTTCAATTCACTCTCAACACCACTGTCTTCCATGTTCCTGTTAGGATGGCCCATTAAGCCCCACTTAAAGCATTCAACTGCTTTTGTAATCCATAGTCCCAAAGTCTGTGTTCCTCCAAACAAAAACATGGTCAGGCCTATCACAGAAATAACCCAGTCCCTGGTTACCAACTTCCGTCTTAGTTAGGATTTCTGTTGCTGTAAAGATACTCCATGACCAATGGCAACTCTTACAAAGAAAAACATTTAATTGGAACTGGCTTATAGTTTCAGAGGTTTAGTCCATTATCATCATGGAGCGAAGCATAGCAACATGGAGGCAGACAAGGTGCTGGAGAAGGAGCTGAGAGTTCTACATCTTGATCCACAGGCAACAGGAAGTAAACTGTGCCGCACACTGGGCATAGCTTAGGCATATGAGACCTCAAAGCCCACCCCCACAGTGACACACTTTGTTCAACAAGGCCACACCTACTCCAACAAGGCCACACCTTCTAATAGTGCCACTCTCTATAGGCCAAGCATTCAAACACATGAGTCTATGGGAGCCATACCTATTCAAACTACCACAATGACCAAAACAACTTATAAAAGAAAGCATTTAATTGAGGACTTGCTCACAGTTTCATAGGGTTAGTCTCTGATCATCATGGCAGACAGGCAGGCATGGCACTGGAACAATAGCTGAGAGCTTATGTACTGATCCACAGGTAGGAGGCAGAGAAAGAGAAAGCAAGCATGGGCCTGGCCTGGACTTTTTAAACCTCAAAGCCCATCTCTAGTGACACACTTCCTCCAACAAGGTAGCACTTCCTAATTTCCCCTAAATAGTCCACCAATTAGGAACCAAGCATTCAAGTATATGAACCTAAAGGGAACTACTCTCATTCAAACCAGCCCAAGAGATAACCAGTTGCTTTCTAATAAAATCTGAGACCTGTTCCACAGGAGGTGATTCATGCCTGGTATATAAACGTAGTCAAAAGCCACAGCAGGAGAAGTACCAGGCTCTAGTGGGTAAGTTACTACTATTCTTTTTCTAAATGGATGCAATGTGCCCATTAAACTGCCTTCTAAATGTTTATGTTTATGGCTTAGGTTAGTATTAATGTCAGTTTTGGTCAGAATAGCAGTTACTACAGGGACTCACAACTAGTCAAAGTGTTGGGAAGAAGTGTTTGCTGAGTGCTCAGCCAGAAAGGGAATCTATAGCACTTGCCCTCAGGCTAAGGGAAAGGAACACTGTTGTGGGATGGTCTGTATGTTAAATGTGTTGCTCTGATTGGTTAATAAATAAAACACTGATTGGCCAGTAGCCAGGCAGGAAGTATAGGCGGGACAAGCAGAGAGGAGAATTCTGGGAACAAGAAGGCTGAAGCAGGGAGACACTGCCAGCCACCGCCACCATGACAAGCAAGATGTAAGATATGGGTAAGCCATGAGCCATGTGGCAACTTATAGACTGATAGAAATGGGTTGATTTAAGATATAAGAACTAGATAACAAGAAGCCTTCTGTGGCCATACAGTTTGTAAGCAATATAAGTCTCTGCATGTTTACTCGGTTGGGTCTGAGCAGCTGCGGGACTGGCGGGTGAGAGAAATTTGTCCTGACCGTGGGCCAGGCAGGAAAACTCCAGCTACAGATCACCACAAGAAAAGGAGGCAGAAGAAGGTAAGAGCCAGAGGAAGGGATACAAGTTATGTAGCACTTTCTGACATGAGAAGGCTGTTCCGCCTATGAACTCACAACAGCTGTGATTCCTTTACAGGGCCCATCAACATTTTATTGTAGATACGGGAGGGACTGTTGAGGTCTCACCCCTCCGTGAGGATTTGTAGCCTGGGAGAGTTCTTATGAAGTACAACCTCTCTCTGAGGAACTAAGGGCAGTTAATGGTTGCTGTGGGAGTGGAAACATTTTCTTAGTGGTATAACCACTGGTAAATTGCCCAGGCTCCTAGAAATAACCCTTCATCCATGTTCATATGAGCAATCCAAATTTAAATCACTGGACACACAGAGAGGGGCGAGGAGGCGTGATAGTTTAAATGCAATTGGCCCCCATAATCTCATAGGGAGTGGCATTATTAGGAAGTGTGGCCTTGTTGGAGGAATTGTGTCATTTTGAAGTCTCATATATGCTCAAGCAATGTCCAGTGTCTCAGACCACTTCCTGTTACCTAATGGTCAACATGTAGGACTCTCAGCTCCATCTACAGCACCACGTCTACCTGGATGTCACCATGTCCTACTATGATGATAATGGACTAACCCTCTGAAGTGTAAGCTACCCAATTAGATATTTTCCTTTATAATAGTTGTCGTGGTGTCTCCTCACAGAAAGGGTACTAGTCAGAGAGAAGAGGATTAGTGAGCATGGAAGGGGGAAACAGAAGGCAATGGGAGTGAACATGGTCAAAATTATTATACAGGGCTGGAGAGATGGCCCAGTGGGTAAAGGCATTTGTTAGAAAGCCTGTGTCCAGATCCCTGGCACCCACATAAAAGTGAGAATAAGGATTGACAGCTGAGATTGTTCTCTGACTCCCAGCATGCAGAGGCACACCCTCATACGTATCACATACACATACATATATAAAAAATAAATGCTAAAAATACATTATATATACATATGTGTGTGTGAAATGTTATAAGGAAACCCATTATCATGTATAGTTAATATATGGTTATGGAAATGCTTAAAACTTTTTAAAAGAATAAAGCACCTCAGCTCAGTAGCAGGTTAGAAACAGGTGAATAAAGAAAGGATAGCCTGAGCCATGTGTGGTGGCGCACGCCTATAATCCCAGCACTCCGGAGGAAGAGGCTGGTGGATCTCCGTGAGTTCATGGCCAACCTGGTCTATAAAGTGAGTTCCAGGACAGCCAGGGTTGTTGCACAGAGAAACCCTGTCTTGAAAAACATAAAAGCAAAAACCAAACAAACAAACAAAAAAGAACTGATAGCCTGTACAAATGTTAAAGGAGTAATCGACCACTTTTTGATTGGATTTACGTCGTACTCCATAAGATGAAACCCATACCTGGCACCATTATTGGGACCAACAAGTTGTGGTTGGGCATGTCATGGGCCATAAGTGAGAACATACTACTAGTATTCTGATAAATGGGTGTCATATTATAAATGACTTACTATATCCATAGATCAGTTAATCTTGCAGTCCTCATCAGAGAAGCTTCCTTTTGCTGTAGATGGCAATTAACACAGAGGTCCACAGCTAGTCAAGATACAGAAAATAGGAGATTGGGGAGTGCTCAGCCCCAAATAGTTCAACATGCACCCTTCTGCCAAGGGTCAGGGATCATCATGGCAGAGGAAGTGGAAAGACTGTAAGAGCTAGAGGTGGTGCATGACTACAAGGGAACTCTATCTTCTGGACACAGCAGAGCAGTTACACATACGAACTCTGTAGATATGACAGCATACACAAAGCCTGCTCACACTGAAGCCAGACAAAAAATCCCAACATGGAGGGTGGAGGTGAGCATGAAACTCCATCCCCAGCTGAGGATACATTGATAATTAATAGCTGTTGCAAAGGAGAGGGTCAGTTTTCTCTAAGGTCTGGCCCCTGGTAGGTCAACCATATTCCACTGGATGACCACATGCCCAAGAGAACATGATCAGCACAAATTGGACTTGACAGGTCTTACAACAAAAATGAAGACACAAAACTGGGAGCGGGGAACGAGAGTCGATCTGAAAGGAGTTGGGAGGGGAAGTGATATAATCAAGATATATTGTGTTAAATTCTCAAATAATTAATAAAATACTTTAAAATAGAAATAGTTAAAACAGAATTGATTGTAGATAGATGAATTTCTAAATGGTATTATTAATAATAAACCCATAGCCAGATATTGGGGTGAAAACTGAGAGATCAGAGAAATAGAACAAGCGACAGACAACCTCACCTCACCAACACCTCAATCTCCAAAGAGACCTACTTCCTGTCTACCCATGCCTATATGCCTTTCTGTTCTGCCATCTCATTTCCCCTCTCTGCCCAGCTATATCACTTTCTCTTCCTGCCCAGCTCTGTCACTTCCTGTCTGTCTGTACAAACCTCCAGACTTTTATGGTTAGTGCTGGGATTAAAGGTATGTACCACCATGCCTGCCTCTGTTCCCAGTGTGGCCTTGAACTCACAGAGATCCATCTGGATCTCTGCCTCCAGAGTGATTAAAGGCATGTGCTACCATTGCCTGACCTCTGTGTTTACTATAGCGGCTGGATTTCTCCTCTGATCCTCAGATAAACTTTATTAGAGTGCATAGTATATTGGGGGCACAATACATCACCACAATTGATAGCCTGTAATACAAAGACAAAGGAATTAGTAAGACCTACAAGGCAGGAAGGCTTGCTCTACAATAAACTAAGACTAATTATAAAGCTATGGGAATTAAGACAGGAAAGCACTGGCCCATGATTACATATAGACAAATGAAACAGAATGGAGGGTCTGGAAATAGATCCACACATTTATAGTCATTTCCCTTTTGGTACAGATGGAACCACAGGACAGTGAGAAAGGACAGAATAAGCTGCTAGGACAACTGGGCATCCTTATGATAAAATGTAAAATTGGGCTTTTATTTTATTGCACTAAGAAAATGTTCCAAGTAGATCATAGGCCTGAGTATTAAAGGCAAGTAGCAAAAAACTTCTAGAAGATTAAAAAGAAGATGGGCTCTTGGACTTGAAGGTAAGAAAGGAATTCTTGCACAAAATACATAAGCACTAACCATAGAGAACAATGGTGCCTACACACTTCCTAAACACAACAGGCAAGACCTTTGTGTTTGCAGCTCCTTCTGTGTAGACAGCATTTCCCCTAGATGCTTCTTTCCTTTTCCACGATCGCCTGCTGTCAGTGTCATAAAAAGGTTTTCCAGTCTGTAAATTACTAAACTCCTTTCTCTTCCAGTCCTTGTGTACTTTTCTTGACTTGGTGTTTTCTCCCTTGCTCTTAGTTCTCACCTCTCTTAGGTATAGATATTGCTTATTCATCTAACATGTCACTCAAATTTCCAGCAGGTAAGATCCACAAGGTTTGGGATTTTGAATTCTCTCCCATGTTCTTCATAGGATGCTAGCATAAAAATCAGCACTCACTAACTAGTCACTGAATGAACAAATTCACCCATCCTTCCGCCCTCTTCATCGATGCAGTAATGACAACAGAAACATGGGACCTTTGTCTCCTTCTCTTCCTCACACAGTCCTGTACATTTCATTTCCTGAAAACTCTCTGCCCCTTCCTCTCTGTCTGTGATTGTCGCTGTAGTTCAGATGCCCACCATCCCTCACTTAGACTGTAGCAATGGATTCTCAGCTGCCCATAGATATCTTTTCATAAAATTCATCTTTATTCTCACCAACCCCAGTTATCGGATATCTTAAAGTTTATTCCTTCTCCACCAAAACCTAACAGCTCCCCATCAGATCATACACTAAAATGCTGTCTCCTTGACATTGCTCACAAGGAAGGCCCTGCAAGATCAAGCACCTCTTTAGCTCGTCTCTACATACTCTTCAACCTATAAATTATGAAGAAATATCAAACTGACTTTGTGCCCCAAACATTGTTTATGAAAGGTTGACTATGAATTCCCAGTGTCTAGAACATCCTCCCATGCCTACTTTACAAAGCTGACACCATTTGGGGGGCTGATGCTTACTTGGTGGCCTCCTCAGTGCTGACCACTACAACTCATCCCTCCTATAGACCCCTTCCTTTCTCCTACAGTTTTTACCAACTCGCTCCCATGGGATTTACCACATTCCAAGCTGATTGTATCTATGTCCCTTGTCTCTTCTACAGGAAGATGAGCTCCCTAAAGATGTTATATTCATCTCTTAATGCCTTCCACCTATAACAGAGCCTGACTCATGGGGGGCAGTATACAAAAGCCTGTTGTTGAATGAGGAAATGAATGACTTGCATTGTGTCAAAGAAACATAATTTTGTAAAAATCAGGAAGTATATTATTAGCAATAAGCAACTTAGCTGCTTTCAAGTACTCAGGCATTCAGTGTGTACCTTTTACAAATCCCATTCTTGTGAAAGTAAAGAACTAGGCAAAGAGCCCAGAAGAATCATTTGAACTGTCTCATGTGGTTCTTTCATGCCCGGAAACTTGATTCTCTTTATTACAAATGCCTCAGGCACTGACACATCATTTTCTTGGGGTTTTGTTGCTGTTGTCTTTAACTTTATTCCTTTCCTAGTCTGCCTTTCTCACTCCCGGAAGGAGAATTTGCATCAAGCCACTACAGCCAAATGGTTACAAGACAATACATCCAGGAAAGACTCAAATGATTATTTTAGATGTTTTCAAAATGGGCTGGGGGGGGCGGTTCTCGAGGAGTCCATAGGAAAATGCTCTAACTGAAATCATTTTGGCTACAACCAGCCTGAAAGCCAACACCAAGAGGACGCTGCTCAGGGTGCTGGATGCTCCACTAGGCGGGATATACTTGAACATCACTGAAATAGAAACAGAGATTTTCTCTAATAAATGATGGGTTTATTTCCTTTTTTGTTGCCCAGGGAGGTCTATGAAAATAAACGATACATTAAAAGACAATCCTTGTCTGCACATTTGCAAACCATCAATACTATTTCAAGATGCTTTTGATGAAAGCTTCCCCATGCTCTCTGGGGTAAAAGCAAGGAGTCAGGACTTGAATCTTTCTACACAATTATCCCCTCACTCAGTGCCTAATGACTCCCCAGTATGATGATGCCAGAGTAACAGGGCAACTGCAAAAGGCAGATCTGTCCTCTGAGTTCCTAATGACAGAAAACGTGTGTGTGTGTGTGTGTGTGTGTGTGTGTGTGTGTGTGTGCGCTATAACACACAGAGAGCCTTGGCATTATGAAAATGGTGGGAACTGTCTCATGTACAACTATTCAGTGAAGCTAATGCTAGCAACAGATTTTACAATGCATTTTGCTTAATTGTGAACATCAAAGATATGAGTGATGTGAAGCACAAGTAAACTATCAGAGAACATACATGGGTACAACAAAATTCCTCCCGTCGTACAGGTTAATGATGGTGTTTACTATGTACCCTATGGATTAGGATAGGGATCAGCCATCAGTAGTCCAACGATGAATTAAAAATGCTCTCCTCCTTTTAGATGTTTAGAGAGAAACCAGCAGTGGACATAAGTGCCACACATGCATGATAACCAGAATTTGGATTCCCAGAGCCTACGTAAATGCTGGGGGGCATGGTACCCTGCCTCTAACTCCAGCTTTCAGAACATAGGGACAAGATCTCCAGAGCAAGCTGGCTAGCCAGACTAGTCACATAAGTGAGCTTGGGTTCAAGTGGCATCCTGCCCCATTGAATATTATGGAAAGCAATTAAAGAAGACTTCTAGAATCAGCCTCAGGCCTCTCCATGCCTGCAAACACATGTGCATGTACACTTGTACACCTCCATACATACAAACGCGCATTCACACTGCACAAACAGAACACAATATATACACACACATTAAAAATGAATTATTTTTACACTGAACAGTGGTGGTGCACGCCTTTAATCCCAGCACTCAGGAGGCAGAGGCAGGTGGATCTCTGTGAGTTCGAGGCCAGCCTGGGCTACAGAGTGAGATCCAGGACAGGCACCAAAACTACATAGAGAAACCCTGTCTCAAAAAACCAAAAAAAAAAAAAGAATTATTTTTTATCATTAATATTTTAGACTTCTTTATATATATCTTATTTTTTCATTACACATTAAATATACAAATATATTCTTTCATTGATTACCCTGTCTTTTTATTGTCTTGTTTGTGTCTTTTGATTGTTTTGGGGGTATCTAATTAATCATTTTTTTCTTTTAGAGATAATTACATTAGGTGTCACATCTAGAATATTTTTTTCCAACTTCAGATTGTAAAAATTTCCCTCCATGTTGTCTTTACATGTAGGTTTATGATCCTTGAATCATGTTTTGTAAAGGGCATGAGATAGGAATTGAGGGTATTTGTGTGTAATGTGGATAGTCAATGGTTCACAACAATTGTCCACCTCGGATTAATTAAATTTATATCTTTGCTCCAAACCGACTGGGCTATGATGTATGGATTTATTTCTGGATATCCTATTCTGTTCCCTCAGACACGTTTATGTTTCTCTTTAAATTGCCATGTATTTTTTCCCACAGGTATTTTTAAAACCCTGACTTTCCAACTTTGAGTTGTGACTCCCCTCTTTAATTATCCAGAACTTGATATTATGGCTGACTTATTTTTTATTGCACACAGTCACAGTAAGATACAAACATCTATATTCCAGACCAAGTATCTTCATTTGCAAAACATCTTGTGAGATACTGTTATGACTTGCCACTGAGATATAAGACTCTCATCATAAAGAACATTAAAAGGTACAGCCTCTTTTAAACTTTATCAACTACACCCAGGGCAGACAAATCAGCTTTTAAAACTAAGGCATTTTAAGAGTTGGACGACTTGTAATATTTTACTTGGAAACAGTATGTAGATTCATCAAGTATCCAAACCCTGTGGAATTTTAATTAGCTACCTGCCAAGACCCACAGACAGTGCAAAACAGCTGCATATAGGAACTGCAATCTACTGTTATGACCAAAGAAAGACTTTCTGGCATTGATCTGAGGGTTCCTGGGAGCTCCCTTGCCTCTCTCAATGTTGCATATACACACTCCCCACAGGGAACTTCTCTATGAATGCCTCCCCACTGTAGAGCCTATAGGGAAGAACGCCATGCTAACACCAATTATGCTGATGGTACACGGCACAGTCAATCGTGCCGGGGCATCCATCACTAAGTAAATGTCTTAAGTCGGCAAAAACTGTTTGATCTTTAATTCATGTGGTACACTGGACATCTAAATCTCCAATTATTGTCTTTTTTCCTGCTCTGACCAAGAAAGTATATTATGTATGGATAACTAACATCTAAGATGCAACTTTTACGTCTTCTATTACTCAGTGTTTCCTGAGATGATGCCAGAAATTTAAATAAATGTAAATGACACCTATGGACACTAGGATTACTATGTAATGAACACATCATTTCCCTGTATATGGTGTGTGTGTGTGTGTGTATGTGTGTGTGTGTGTGTGTGTGTGTGTGTGTGTGTGTTTTGGCAAGTGGCTGATAGCTAAGCTGTGGGGACCACTTCTATCTAAAGGTAATCTAAAGTAGGGTCTTTTGTGTCTGCAGGATCAATTCCTGCATATACTGTGCTATGTTTTGAATGTGAATATCTCTGCAAGCACGTGTTTGAATGCTTGGTCCCCAACCAATGATCCTGCTTTAGAAGGTTATGGAACTGTTAGAAGGTGGGTTCTAGCTGGAAAAAGTAAGTCATGAAGGAACGTGGCTTTGAAAATTACAGCCTAGCCCTGGTTCTGGCTAACGGTCTCAGCTTCCTGGTCACTACTTGGGCTGGGCTAGAACTTCGAGTCCGAACCTGCACTGTGTTCTCTCACCTCCAGGAGATCCCTATTCAGTTCCCAGCCATCTCGCAACTGTTATTTGTTGGTCTGTTGCCATTCCCCCCTGTACGTTCAGAGATTATAGGATGGAAAAGGCGTAAGAATTGTCCCTGTCTACATTTTGGAGGTTCTTTACCTCTAAAATCTTCCTTTACCTCTAAAATCCTCCCCACCTTAAACCCAGCCCCCTTTGCAGCCCAGATTCTCCTGCCAAGGTTGTTTTCTCCAATCATGTGATATACCTCTCCATTCCGTGTTGAAAACAGTTTCATGAAGAAATGCAGGGTGAATATACCTTATTTCACAGATCTTACCTAAGCATTGGTCGTCAAATACCTATAAAACCTTTCAAATTTGTCTTTCTAGTTTGAATGAGTGTCAGTCCCACAGCAATCATCCATCACCCCTGGAATTACACTCAGAAAACTCTCCGTCTGGATTTGAGTATTTCATCTCTGATTGGTGAGACCCTGTTCCAAGGCTATTCTCCAACAACAAAAGGAGACTGGAGCAAGAGGAAGTGATAGAGAGAACTGATGCCGGGGGAGGGGGGTCCCCATCATCGAGAGTGAGTTCAGATGGTGCTTATTCAAAATACCATTGTCTAATTCACACGATCTCATTTCCATCACTATTAGGGGTTCATATTCAGGTCATTCAGCCGACTAGAAATGGAAATGGGGGCACAGAAAATGAGATAGGAAGAAGAAAACCAAGAGCCAGGTGATTTGATTCACATGTGACATATATATATATACCCCAGCTTTATAGGTAGCCAAATTTATTTTTAGAACCGCATCTAACATCTTGGTATATCCAGTGTTGATAATTAAGCCTTATACTTTGCTTCCTAATGACTTTGCACATGATATACTTGCTTCTACAGCAAGCTTCCTCATAAATAAAGTAGAAAGACGGTAATAGAAACATCACTATGTCAGGAGGTATTGAGAAGGGAGAAAAATGCCTGCAGCTTATACACATCACTTCAACAGAATTTACGGAGGACTTATCATAGTCCAAACACTGGAAAATGTATTGGGGGAGAGGGGAGGTTTATAAAATACCAAGATGAAGAAAATGGGGCGTCGCTTGCAGTTGCATTGCTGACGTGGATTTTTCAGTGTGCTATAACCATAACCACTGGCAAGCCAGAGTTAGGTACCAGGGCCCAGAGAGAACAAAGAATGTATTAAATCTAATTATAGACGCAGTGAAGTCTTTCTGCGGCGAGCATTTGAGCTGAGTCTTGGAGATGGTCAAGATACAACCAGGCAAAGGAGACTGGAGAAACATGCCAGCAAAGCTAACAGCAGCAGGAAAAGTGCAGGGGTGGGGTGGGGTGGAGAAAACAGTGTTCAGTGAGGGAGCAGGAGGCAAGAAAGTGAATTCCGGTGACCTGGTCTTCCTCAGGTGCAGAGTGTAGAGTGGAGGGTGTCGGGAAAGGAAGCTAAGAAGGGAGTCTCGTCCAATTTACTGAAGACCCGGAAACCCATTAAGAAGTTTGCCCATTACTGTAAGCCAAGGCAACCTACTAAGGAATTAGCAAAAGTAAAAAAAAAAATGGCTTTTTTGTAAAAGAAACAAGAACAAAACAACAACAACAAAAGCCTTTTACTTCCCTCCCCCACCGTGCTCTTCCTCCTCCTCCCCCTACTTCGACTACTGCTTTTCCATTGTCATTGTTGTTGAGAAAAAGTCCTGCTCTGTAGCCAGGGCCAGGGTGATTGGCACTCACAGTGGCAGAAGGGCTGTGAGTGCCACCACCTCTGACTGCTGGAAGGTACAGGGCCACGTTATCACTCAGGCTCTGAACTGAGTTTTAGACAGAATTCTGCCTCCTATTTAAGGGCAAGACTTCAAAAGGGTAGAAAGCAAGCCCAAGTGTCAGAGTACACAGTTTAGGAACTGAGCCCGGGGCCCAAGGATGGCGAGGAAAGGGTACAGGGTTAAATCAGACAAACTCCCAACATTATCAAGTGAATATAACAGTGCAGGAGAAGAAGAAGCTAAGGTTCAAGAAAAAAGTACAGTTTACTGCAGGAAACTCAAGATTTCCATTTTCCATGTTGGGTTTGAGGCATCTGGAGATTTCTAAAATTAATCTAATCAGTGTGTCACTCGGCAGAGTCAGGAGAGAGTTATTCGGGGCTTGCCAAAGCATCTGAGAGAAGAGTGGTCAATGAAAGAAAATAAGAACAATGGCCCACGGAAGACAGGCAGATGATGGGCAGGGCTTTAGAACTGTGTGGACAAGGAGACATAGGACGTAGCAATGGGACCCTCTTAAAGAGCACTCTAGAGAGTAGAGAATGAGAAAGGTGGGTGATTGACAGTTCACATGGAGAGGAACAGCATGGGGATGAAAACCTCTAATGGATTAGGTCACATGGGGTCACTTGTAACCTTGAACAGAAAACTATAGAGGTCCAGGAAGAAGGCTTCAGGAAGACTGTTTCCACATGAAAGGGCAGAGACGGACTCCCTCAATGCAGAGCATGACTTTTAGGCATGAGGTTTCCTTGGAGAGGAAAGGGTCTATAAGTTGAAGAAAACACAAGGAACAAGAAAACACATGAAGTAGAAAGTCTGCAGGCTCCAGTATCTGGGGGGAAAGTAGCAAGCATTAGGGAGGATTGGACCTGAACATGCGGGTGGCGTTGTTGGGAACATCCACGGGAAGCCTGGCCAGGAAGCCTGGCACCACCAAAAGCAGAAAGACACACAGTATGAGGGAATGAATAGGAGTGATTTTATGTCCCAATGATACAATTTTCTTGATAACCAGGAGATTGTCTGTCACCGAGTCTGGGCATCTGGGTGCATAGTGTTAGGCAAATGCAGGTGGCCATTATAATAGTCCCAAAAGGAATGGGCAGGGGGAGAGCAAGCCTCCCAGGTGGTATGAGAGTCTAGAGGGTGCTGTCTTCTCCACTGCAGTACATGGTCACTCAGCATGGAAGCAAAGAAAGTCACTGGCTAGACATCTCTGGGAAGCATCCTCAGTTGGGCTCTGCAGACAGGATGGAAGATTTGCCTGTAGAACGAACAGGATGGTCTGAGCTGGACACGGGGCAAGGACTGCAGGGTTTGTGGGAGCAGAAGATATGAGCACATGCGTCTCCCCGGTCTCATCCCGAGAGTGAGAGGCCTAACCAGCTCTGCCTTGCTACAGCACCCGTAACTGACAGACCACCAAAAGGACAAAGAACGGACAGGCATTCAGCATTCCAAAATTCCTTTAATACTTTTCTTAAGACACAAATCATCTAACTCCCCCAAAGACCTTTTAAATTCTAAGTCTGAGAACAAAATTATGGTTAAATGTTTAATTAATGTTTATTTTAGCTTTTGAAAGGTCAAATTTATGATACAATGAAGTAACATTTTCTCCCACATTCTGTGGGTCTAATGCACAGCACACCTGGGGCCAACAGTATAATAAATATCTTCTATTATTCTGTGGTGTTCTTGTATGCAAACCTGCGTGGGACCGAGACAGACAGTGCTGAGTTTCAAGCTGAATGAGCTAGTATGAACTTTAGGCAGCCACTTCGTCTCTCAGGACTCAACTTTCAGGGGTGTAAACTGATGGTGAAGGAATAAATCTCGTGGTTTCTTCCATGTCAAAAATCGTAAGCGTAATTGAACATTGTAAATAACTGTACACTTTACAGATTTATCTCCTTCCTTTTATAATATATTTTCATCCCAGCTAGTTACTGAGTCGTAGTCCCTCATTAGGAATGCAAATTCTGATGATAACACACTATATCTGCAGGATAATAAACCTGCTTCACCACAGCTTTGTGTTCACAGTTCTCTACTTTTTATTCCCACTCACCCTTTGGAGGGTGCATTCATTCGCCCGCCCTTGTCTGTTTTCTGTTGTTATAGCAAACTGTCTGAAGTGAAATAAGTCCTAAAGAATTTTGTTTGTTTCACAATTCTGATGGCCAGAGGGTCCAAATAGCATGGTGCCGGTGTCCTAGTGAGGGTATCTGGCGGCTTCACTTCATGATGGAGAAGCAGGAAGAGAGCCAACTGCATGCAAGAGGACACATGCCTTGCTTTAAACCAGCACATTCTCACGTGAGCAAATGAACACTGTGGGAACAGCATCTATCCCTTCCCAGGTAGTGCCCCCATCACGACCTAACTACCTCCCAACGGGCCCACCTCCCAGCACACAATCCTTGGGGGACACACTCGGACCCAATCCAACCCCTGGTGGCCTTTTGTGGTCACATCTCTTCTGGGAGACTATACCTGTGCTGTCTCCCAGTCAGCCAGGCACTGCAGGGTCACCTTCACGTGTCAGCTGAAGTTGGGGACTGAACAGACTATCAGAAAGACTCCATGGAGAGTAGGAAGTACTCAGTAGATTAATGACACACTGACAGTGTGATGTGTGGGAAATAATCAAAGCAGCATTTTATGACTTATAGACCCCATTTTGTGACTCACAGGGTCCCCATTTCTCCTATCACCAGATCCAAGTTCAGCAGAATAGGGGCTATAAGTCAAAAAACACACTCTCTGAAGTCAGTGTCCAGTGCCAGTAGCTCAGGATCCTTTCCTCTATCATCATAAAATGACTTCTCTTTCCATTTATACCAGAACCTTTGACCTCCAGGACCCACAGGAAGACAACAGAAGAGGAGAGGCAAGACAAGGGGAGAAGAGCACTCTCCTATGACGTCACTGATGTGTTAGAGCTAAACCCAGCTGGTGGCCAATGCTGACTCTCGCTGCCTAGCAATTCCATCGCCGTGTTTGCTAGCCGGACTGTCCCTAGAAAAATGTCCCTACTGGGTCGTACACATTTTCATCTGACTACTCTATCAGGTTGCCACTTATTGCCATTCTACCTTAGTTTTGGGGTCCCATTCACCTTTTGTGGAAATCCATGTAGGCACAAAAATCCTGCCTGGGCAAGATACCCTTGACAATGACCTCTTACAACCAGCCAGCACTCTAACTAGGGCACATAAAAAATTGATGAGTAGTATTTCATTAGGACCTCCCAGCTTCCATTTAGGTACAGAAAGTTAAAAAGAATGTCACTCCTACTTGCACAGCAAAAAATTTAAAAGCTGACTCACCTACATCCGAATTTTTCACAGACCCATCAGTTTAGAGCCCACAGGGCAATAACCCAGTCAGGACAGAGGCCTCTAAGAACACATGTGATATCAGAGGCGGCTCACCTACAGCAGAGCACCTAGGAAGATGAGGCCACTGTGTGTAGGAGCAGGAAGACAGCGGCTAGAACTCTGTAATGAATTGATAAATTTTAATGATTTTCACATTCTGATGGTTTAGCAGAGCATGAAAGCATGGAGCCAGCAGAAGCGACAGACACGGGGGAATTCGCGCCCACTTTTGGCCTCTGCTGCACTGATCTCAGAGCAGCATTCAAAGAAAAGACGGGGGCCAGGGCCTCCAGGGAAAGGAAACTTCTAATGGCAGTGTAGGTGTACAAGGGAGGAACTGAAGATGGGGACATAGTACAGGTATGTAGGGAAGGGCAGCAAGCCCACAGCGCAGGAGAGCAGACACCCTGGAGCTGGAAAAAAAAGGAAAAATTCCTCTTCTGGGTATGGCAGGAAACTATCTCCCTCACAAGAACCATTAAAGGCATGGGGCCATTTGTCACGGGGAACATATCCTTGGGGACACTGGGGAAGCCCGAGCCCCAAGGCCCAGGAACTGTGAATGAATGTGGTAGACAGAGGACCTCCTCCCTACAGGTGCTGGTGTCCAGTGTCTAGTGACAGCCTAGTGCAGGGGAAGGGGGAGAGTGAGAGGTAAAAGGTTCCCTCAGAGGCAGAGTCACAGGAAAGCCTAAAGCTACCTACCACACAATAAACAAAGGACGGCAGTCTTGAAAGGACCACCACACCTGAACAGAGGCATCAGGAGCAGGAGAAAAAGGAGAGAACTGCTGAGGCCAAACACCGTTAACAGTTTTGCTCATCCAAGGTCACTGCCAAAGAGTGCAGAGAGAGGCAGTGGGTTGGGAGAAAAGAAAAAGAAACAGAACGTGTGTAGAGAATACGTAAAGAGCATCCAACGAGGAACAGAAAAGCAGGGGACCTATGAGCGAATCGGGTGAGGCTTGAGGGGAAGGTTCATAAAGATTTGCAGTCTTCATCTGAAAGACACAGTGAGGTCCTCACTTACCAGACTGAACTCGAGACCGGCTGAGGCAATGCTAGTAAAAACACAGTGTGAAGGATGCTGGCTGGAAATCTCTATAGCCACTTTGGGAAACTATTTTAACATTGTTTACTCAAGCTACGTCCACTCAAACCTTGTGACCTACCCACTCTATTCCCACAAACCCAATAGAAGTCAGCATGTCTGTTCAAGAAGGCATGTTCAATTACGTTCAGAATAGCAAAAATCAGCAAACCATATAAATAAATTGTATGGGTATAAAATGGAATACTATACAACACTAAAAAGAGCAAATTATTCTGACATGAAACAGGGTCTAAACAGATATGATGAGCATAAGAAGTGCAAAGGCTGTATCCTCGATGGTCGGCTGTGCATCAAGCCACTATAGTAGATAACACACATCCACAGAGATAAAGTCAGAGGAGGGGGTGAGGGGACAATATTTACTAAAAAGAGCCATGAGCAAGTCTCTGAGCCACAGAAATTTGTTCTATATGTGCTATATCATACTCAGTGTTTGCATGGCGTATAATAAATGAACTTCATTCCACAGCTCACTGAAGAGGCTGGCTGCACACCACTCGCAGCACAGATCAAGGGCTAATGGCAATGCTCACGACACGAACAGACCCAGGCCAGGAGTGCAAGGACTTGCCCCAGGCCCTGTCCCTGTGTTCTCTATCAGCCCCCAAGGACGAGAAACATGGGCCCGCTCTATAGCCCAAGGTAGATCCATCTAGAAAAGGCAACTTCTGCTTTTTTAGGTTCCAAACTTGTGCTGTGTGAAAAAGAAATCTTCCTACTTTTTAAATGTCAAGCAAGCATGTTTCCTGTAATGTTTTCAAACAGGCATTTGTTTTTAGATATAGTCATCACTGCCTGTTGGGAGCCGTGTGGACTCATTTTGGAGCAGTATATGAGTGCTTGTCCAACAGGTCTCCAAAGAAGGCAAAGCCCACGGGGACAGTCTCACTGGGCAAGGACCAGTGGACTTCGGGACAGCACAGAATACTTCTGGGACCATGCGGCCTGGATGCTCTCCTCTCATAATATTGAGGATTCTCTTGGTGGTGTTTAGTGTCACTTTGTCAGTCATGCATGGGACAGATGTGATCATCCCCAGAAACCCCATTTTTTTTTTTTTTGGTTTTTTTGAGACAGGGTTTCTCTGTGTAGCTTTGCACCTTTCCTGGAGCTCTCTTGGTAGCCCAGGCTGGCCTCGAACTCACAGAGATCCGCCTGCCTCTGCCTCCCGAGTGCTGGGATTAAAGGCGTGCGCCACCAACGCCCGGCCAGAAACCCCATTTTTTTCTCGAATATTTTCCCCTAAAATTCTTTGGGAGCTGATGCTTCTCTGGTTTCTTGTCTGGGAATACCAGCTGTCACTTGAGACCCCAGGAGCTGTTCTGATTCAGTGCTGACAGGATCGGAGGTAGATCACCCCTATTTCTGTAAATACGTATTGAACAGGTTTGTTGTTCTTGAAAATGTGTGCCTATGTCAATCACCTTTTAGTTTTATAAACACAGGATGTACTTGGCTTGATATTTGGCCAAGCTAGCAAAATGATAAGTGTTGTTTTTGGTTTAAAGATGTTTTGATGTGCAAGTTGGGATTTAAAAAAATTTTAAATATTTTAAAAAAATAACCATATTTGACATATTTGTTTTTGCCAGAGATTAATGTTGTAGGATGAGAAAAACTTATTTGTTAGTATGGAAAAAATGCTTGTTTTTGATATATAAATAAAGATGGCTGGAGCTACTCAGGGCCAGCCACTTGTGTGAAACTAACTCATCTGGTGGTTGGACAGTTCATTTCTTCATCCGGATGCCCCTTCCCAGTCTCAGGACCTGAACCCAGGGTATGGCCGGAATGCAGCATCCACCAGGTTTTTTTTTTCTAATAAGACAATAAAATTTCTTGTTGTGACCTCCTATATTGCTTAGCAGTAAACCAAGCTGACTACATCTTGCTGCACATGAACACAATTTGTTTAATGACCCCTGTGACTGCAGAGGAATGTGCAGATTCTCCAGCAGAGCAGCAACCAGTACCTTCAGTTCTCATACAGAGACAGTATCTCCGTATTCGCCTGTGTGCAGCAGACACCCATACCCATCCTTCCAACCACAAGCTCTCCAAGCCTACCGAAGCCCCCTCATGGGCTCAGAGGAGGAGCAAAGTCCCATCTGTACCCTCATACCTTGCTGAGGGCCACACATGGCTGCCAAGCTTGCCCCCACATGTTCCCCATGAGTCTTCTTGGCCTTTTCAGCTCTTCCGTGTGAATGGAGTCTGGCTCAGTGTCAGACAGTCCCATCTAGCTGCACCTATGTCAGGTGTTCGATGTCGTCATCAAAGTTCCAACGCTAACACCCTGATACAGTAACCTTAGGTTGAGCTTTAGGAAATTGCTAATTGCTGGCCTTTTTTTTTTTTTTTACCTGAATAAAGTGCAAGATCTTATGGTTCAAACCAACAGTGTTCATCAAAATGACCTTTCCAGAGAAAGTGAACTTCAGGTAGAATTTAAACAGAAGTAGACTTTTTTGTTTGTTGTTTTGGTTTTGGTTTTTAGTTTTCCAGTGTTTCTCTGTGTAGTCCTGACTGTCCTAGAAGTTACTCTGTAGACCAGGCTGGCCTCCCGAGTGCTGGGAGGTAAGGCATTGGTAGAGTTTTAGTGTACACCCTGGTAACAAAGCACCCATTGCAGGACCTTACCTTGGCTTTCAGATCAGCACACAGTTCCTGCTGTCTCTTCCTGTCCTTGGCCAACATGCTCTCCACTTCATGGGCTGCACAGGCCTCAAGGAGGGTCAGCATGGCTTTCTGTATGAAGTCTTTCCTACTCTTTTCCCAATTGTCTATCAGGATTCTTCTCTGCTCTCCAGCAAAGTGATACTGGTCACAGTATTTCTCATGTTCTACCTACAAGGTAACAGGCGGCAGTTACTTATTATTCTGAAATGGGCCTGGATTTTATGTGACTGTTATGAAATGGATAAACTTCACTATAATCAATGATTTTGAACAACAGTGACAAACATCCTCACTGTAACCAGGAATAAGACGCAAACTCCAGTCTTCAGAGACTGTGCCTAACTGGCAACTAATGACGTCACTTGATTTCTAAGTCCTCCGTTTCCTGAGTAGGATGGAAACAGACCAGGTGGCCCCTTGAGATGACTCTAAATTCTAAATGGCAATGTTTCAACAGAGAGCAATCTGTCTCCCATATGCAATTTTAAATATTCCACTTTTAAATCAATTTTGGTATGTTAAATGATTACATTATATTTCAGTTAAACGGCATACTTTGATAAAATATTTTTTTAGTGCCACAATAATCTTAGAAAGTCACAGTTTTGCCTTTAATCACTAGAGTGCTCAGATGCTTAAAAGTAATTCTGGTGATGACACCTGTCCTACCTCCCCCAACGCCCCAGGAGGGACATGGGTTCTCACACCGGCAGCAGTCTCTTCTTCCAATGGTGAACAGTAACCTGGGAAGCACAGAGTCCCAGGGGGAGTGCAGAGGCAGGGCAAATGCAGAGGCAGGGGGAGTCTGGCATGTCTAAAATCCCTACAGGTGATTCTGAAATGAGTCACTGCTAGAAGTGAGTTTTTGCTTTTCTAGTGTGGCCCACACCTCTGAATCTGATAAATTATTTGATCCCTAAGTTGCCAGGCATTAGGGAAAAAAAGCAAGATAAGATATGCCCCACATAAAGCAATGCTTTAGGAGGAATTAATTAGGACCATGATAAAACAGGCCATGGTCTCACTTTAACCAGATACAAAACACATTCTGTAAACTCCTTTGCTTTGTTCTATAAAGCTAAAAATATACTTAACACTTGTCAAGCATCAAGGAAAGGAAGCATACACCATGCAGAAATATATGGCAATCAATCCAATGTAGAAAGTAAATGTGAAAATCTTTATCACATCAATAGTAATAAAATATAAAAAATCTACAGTTACACTTGATGCAAAGGCAAACAGAACTAATAGGGAATAAAAAGAAACCTCTAATTTGATCAATTAAGAACTTTTTGAAGATCTCTAATGAGTTACTTAAAGATCAGATTTAAATATTTGCTACATGGGGACCCGACCCAGCACCATTAACACTGACTGAGGGAAAGAGACCCACACGCCTGCCACCAGGCAGCCTGCCCAGGATAGTGAGGAGAAAATACCTACTGGGCCAGCCCTGCCACAGTCCAGCACTATTATAGTGAGCAAATATATGGTGGGGTATGGGAGAGAGAGAGAAACATAATGGTTCATGTCCTGCGGGGAAAGGGAGATCTGAAGAGGCAAAGGAGGTGAGGAGCAGGCTAAGGTGGATGGCTTCCTTGCCACCCGGGGCCCGTGGTGATGTCCGGGCCTAGGCTCCTGCCAAGGCCCATGTCTGGGTCTGTGGCCCTGCTGCAGCTCCAGGCTGTGTTGATGTCCTTGACTCCTGATAATGCCGAAGGCCAAGAGGATAAGACTGCACAGAGCTGGTCCTGCACCTCACAGGCTGCAGCACTTGGGAGAGCAGGTTCTACACCTTGCCTGAGCAGCACAATAGAGCTGACCCTGTCTGAAGGGGCCACAGATGAGCTGGCCCTGAGGGCATGAGAGTGAGAGAGCTAGTCCTGCCCCTTTGTCTGCCATACAGAGGCATGGGTAAGGGAAAGATGTCCTCCTCTTCCCTGCTTGCCACTTGCAACAACTGGGGTAGCTGACCTGCCCCTCACCAGATGCAGCACTCCAAGAGCAGGGCCTACACCTTGCTTGGGCAGCACAGCAGAGCTGACTGACCCTGTTGGCGGAGGGTGGGGTGAGCCAGCCCCAAGAATGTGAGCACGAGAGATCTGACCCTGACCCTCATCTGACCATACAGCAGTGTGGGTAAGGGAGAAATGCCCCCAGCCCTCCCCCCTCACCACCTGTGGCAGTTGAGAAAGCTGGCCCCTGGGTCATAAGAGTGGGAGAGCTGTTCCTGCTCCTCACCAGCTGCAGCACTTGGTAAAATGGCCCCTGCACCTCACCTGGGCAACACAGTAGAGCTGGCCCTGATGGTGTAGGTATGGGAAAGCCAACCTTGAGGGCATGAAAGCAGAAGAACCATCCCCACCCCTTGCTCCTTGCTGCATTGAGTGAACCAGCCAGGGCAGTACTAAAGAGCTCACCATGGTAGTGGGGATGTGGGAGAGCTGATGGGCTGACCACGTCAGCTACCACCTAGACACAGAACTAGGCCTATGAGTTGGCCTATCCCAACCTCCACCCCATCTATAATCTGTGGGAGCACATGAAGGGGTCAGTCTTGCAGATCCAAAGCTGTAGGATCTCCACAACACAGAACAACAGGATATCCAAGAGAAGTCCCAGTGAGGGCCCAGTATTGATGGTGTAGCAGAAACCAGAGGCCTTAAACCAGACCAAGGACTCTTTGCAATGAACATTTGCAAGTAATGCTATATGGACTAAAGGGTACACTGTGTGACTTACTATGTCACACTACAGCTTCCACAGTGAGATTTTTCTCTTTTTTTTCTCTTAAATTGTATTTTATTTTATTGGGGAGGGGGGAGACTGCAAGGGCAGAGGGCTGATAGAAGGGATGGAGAGATGAATGGGATCGAGATGCATGACGTGAAAGATGCAAAGAACAAAAAGGGGTTTTTTGATCTTTAAAAATTAAATAAATAAAAATAGATATTTACAACATGGGGGTGGAGAGTGGGATGGAGAAGGATAAGGAGGATGGGAGATGATAGCCAGACTAGCTGTGTGGTCTTTACTTCAGTTTCTTCACAAGGCATTAATGATAAGAGTGGTACTTCATCCATTGTCTCGTGTACTAAAGGACTTGCACAGGACTGACAGATAGTAACTGCCAAATGAATGTGAGTGTATACAATTCACGTCTTAATTTGAAACAGTTGCAAAAGTAAAGCATGTGATATTTCATAGCACAGCCCATTTAAAAGTTAAATCTGCACATGTGTGTTATAAGGTAAGTTATATTGAATTAATTGGGGACATGGTAACTTCTAGATTCTTGCCGTTGTAGTCATGCCCACTACAGAATGAAATAATAATTTCCCAATTTCTTCTTAGGTAACTTTCAAGTGTGTGTTTGGTCCCCGAAGTGGCGTTTGTGTTTGGGACCATGTGGGAATCAGGCAGAGCTGTGGTGATGGAGACTAGTAACATTTCCCAGACAAATGCTGGTTTCCCCAGGCTTAGGACTGATGCGGGGCAGGCTCTGTGGGTAGAAGGTGTGCATTCCAGTTTCAGGCAAGGGTCAGATAGGGCAGAATCTCCATAGTGAGCAGGTGAGTGATGGTGTGAACTCCAGGGGTGAAACGGCTTGTCTGGAGCTGGGAAACCATGGTGAAGGTGTCCGGGCAGGTGAGCACAGTGTACTGGCCTTGGTCTTCTCCCAGTCTTTATAGACAGGTTTGCACCCTGTAACATTATCTCCTAAAGTGGGGGAATAAAGAGTTCTTAGAGCACTAGTGTCTTACTTAGGGGTTTTCATTGCTGTGAAGAGACACCATGACCATGGCAGCTCTTATAAAGAAAACATTGAATTGAGGTGGCTCACTTACAGTTTCAGAGGTTCAGTCCATTATGACCATGAAGGGGAACATGGCAGCATGCAGGCAGATGTGGCGCTGGAGTTGAGAGTGCTATGTCTTTTAGGCAACAGGAAGTCGATTAACTGTCACACTGAGGGAAGCTTAAGAAAAAGAGACCTCAAAGCCCTCCCCCACGGTGACACACTTCCTCCAACAAGGCCACACTTCCTAATAGTGCCACCCCCTTTGGGGGGCCATTTTCTTTCAAACCACCACTATTTAACAGACATATATTTGTCTTACTAATTATGGACCACTAAACACTGCAACTCACAGGCGTAACAGGCTATACATACTCATTATCAGGATGCACTCACCAAATGATGCCTAGGTTGGTGAGGAAAATATCTTTGTAACATGTCCAAGTAAAGAGTCCTTCTGCCAGGGAGATTTCCAGGGTACTGCTCTAAGACAGCCTGGTAAATCCACTGCTCTTCTTCACTTAGTTGAAAGTTTCTGGAAGCAATCAAAATGTCACAACACAGAGGTAAACAACCATGGAGTTTAAGGGACTTCTAACTGTTCAAGCTATTAGCAAGTGACGACAATCACAGATGAGGCTTTCTTTGAAGACAAGGTCTCACTATGTTGTTCAGGCTGATCTCAAAAAAAAACCCAGCTTCACCACCCTGGGATGAAGGACCATGGGAATGCACCAACATGCTCAGCTGAGGCATTTTTCCTTAGTGTTAACCACTGAGCGCTTTCCAGAGAAGTACTAAGCCCACATACAGTGCATTCTTTCAGTCTTTGGTTTGATATTGCCAGAGTTCCAGCATAACTTGAAGATGTTAGTGAGACACAATATTCTCTTAATATTTGTTCTATTTTGCCTTTAGCAATATTTTAAAAACCGTCACCAGTGAATGAAATAGATAAACACTGGAAAATAGTTATTAGGGACAAAGATTAAAAAGAAATTTTCCTTATTCAACTAAGTTTCCATTTCTATGCTGGAGAAAAACACAAATGTAAACAGATGAACATTTTGCATCAAGGAAAATAAAGACAGATTGAGAGCGGCATTTATTTGAGGTTTGAGCTCCAAGGCAAGTCAAATAATCTTTTACTTTATTCTCTTTACTTCATGTTTTGTGGATAATACTACAGATTGGTAGTGAAAGAAAAAGAACGGTGCTACATTTCTGATGACTAAATAAATAACTTTGGTTTTTATTGAGTTTTCATTACATTTATTTTGTGTGTGTGTACATGAGCACGCAGGAAGTTGTAGGACGTCTTACAGGAGTCAGTTCCTTCCTTCTACCATTGGCGTTTCAGGGGTTGAAATCAAAATCATGCGGCTTGGTGCAAGGACCTTTATAAAGAAATCACTTGTAAACAAGATCCTGCAAGTTGCCTAGTCATGTGTCCACTCTGTTCCAACACACCTGGTCCCTTCCCAGCACTTCTAAGCACTGGTTTAATTCACAGTCTGCAGAAAGTATTAGCAAAGTACTGTGCAAAGTGAAAAGTTGCTTTGTCAGTTTGAACTCCAAACTGAATTAATGCCTCTTTATATTCTGATTTTATTTGCATGTTATTATCACTCCTGTTAAGTAAATTAGAATAATCAAATACAGATGCAATCAGAGGAAGTATTAATAGTAACAAAGATTTCTTTGATCCAGATAGATTGCCATTGTTTATTTCTACTGTATCAATGATCTTACAACTTAAGTTAGGCAATTCGATTTTTTCAGGTATCTTTCTGCTTCTGAAAAACATTTGACATTTTAAGACAATAAGACACCCTTTATGTGACTGGAACTAATGGGAACCCCACTCTCTTCATACAAGGTTAGCCAGTTCTTTGAATACACGGATAAGGAGCACGAGAAAAAAAAATTTCAAAAGAGAAAATTCTCCATACCTACTACATAAAGGGAAGAAAGAGAGGGTGGGAGGTGATCCCCCAAAAGGGAACTGTTCAGTGTGTCATAACAATCTAATGCAGGAGAAATAGTAAAATGAATTCATTCATGAATACACTGAGTGTTTTAGTTCCACAGGATTGGTTCTGCATGTGCAGACACCCAAAGACTTCTGCAAATAAAACATCTCAAGTAGGAAAATTAACCCAGGAGAAAAGCTTTCCTGAGTGCACTTGGCATTTAAAATGCCCTTGGGTTGTCAAGGACAATGCCTCAGGTCCCCTCTCAAGGACCATTTTCATTCACGGTAATGTGGATGCATTTTAGCAGCAGTTAGCAGGAGAAATTCTTCAGTATTATCCCACAAGCAATAGAAGAACAGAACTAAAGTCCACGACCTTGTTAATGTTTTAAACTATTTCTAAAATCAAAGGGCCTTGAACACAGTTGAATTTCCATCTGATTCATATGTATGTGGGGTATTCTCCAGAGGTGGAAGGGACAGAATTTTTATCCAGTAAGTTTCTGTCCTTTTAAACTATTACTCATCTATACAACAGTGGCTGTTTCTTAGGAGGCAGGGATCCCCATCACCAAGATGCCATAAGTCTTGGCTGGTGACATCTAGAGACCCTTCTCTCCTGTGGAAAATGTTCCTGGGCCACACCGGAAGCACCTCACTCTGAGACTCCAATCCCATACTGTTTCCAAGGCCAACCACAAATAGCGGTTGAATGATAGACATAGGTCAACAAGGTTAGCCCAGTCATTTCCCTCCATGGGGGCCAGTTCTGGCAGCAGTCTAGCTCAACTGGCATCAGAGTCAGCCTCCACCAACATGCCCTCCTGCCTAGGCATTCTGCCCTCCTCTATCCTGGCCTCCCTCGCAAGCCTTCTTAGAGCATCCTCTAATAGTTCCGTTGTTCTAGGAACCCGTCTTGGTTTTGTTTCTGTAGAACTCAGTCTAACATAATCTACAAGTAACCTTACCTATAATTTTCAAAAACAGCTTGAATGGTTTGATAAATGGAGAAGTAATTTTAAACTAATTACTTTGATGGTTTCTCCCACTGAATAGTGGTGCAAGATTGTAGCTGTCCACAATGTGTGAACAGCAAACATTTACCGAAATGCTTTTCAAATACAAGCACACATTAAGCAGCACACACTGTTATAAATAAACACAACAGCAGCAGAAGAATTTGTGGCATTTGGTTCACTTTTATAAATTGCATGAATATATTAATTAGTTGCTATTTTAATGACATTAAAAACCACTTAAATGTATGAGATGACTATAAAACATTTAAACCAGATATTTCAAAAGAAGTAAACCCCGTACAGCAATGACATCCATTTGACCTTCCAGCTTGTTTGAGAAGCTTCACGTCTCCACTGTCTTTCTCTAGTTACTGAAATTACACAAGTTGTAAGTCATTTTTCTAGTACATGAAAAGTAAAAATTAAAAAAAAATGCTGAAAGGAAACGGCATGTTAAATATCATAATATTATCATTTCTAGAATAGTTACAGCAGTTTCCAGAGAAGCAAACCTAAATCTCAAGGCAAATAAATACTCACATGGGCAGTGGTAACGGCACGACCACCCACGTCAGTGGACTGCTGTGTGGGAGGAAAGGGAGAGGATTCACCACTGCATACAGACCTGCACGTGCATGTGCACACACACATATGCACATGTGTACACACACACACACACACACAGAGAGAGACAGAGAGACAGAGAGACAGAGAGACAGAGATGGAGCTGGCACAGTAAAATCCAAAAGGAGTGAGTGTTATAGCAGAGTTTCCCCAGAGTAACAAAGCAGCCATTTCTAGAAACATGGCCTTTTAGCCTCTAAAATAAAACAATATTCGACATATGGGTGTTTCTAAACTAAAACTTGAATATTTATCTCTCCTAATCAAACCTTGATTTTTTTTTCTTATTACAAAACAGGTGTGTAAAATAACAAAGACAGTGTTAGCTTTTACCTTACAAAGTTCTTGTTCAAGTTAACTAATTCCCTGTTGATTATGGCAACAAAACACATTAGGTTACATGGCTAATAAAAAAAATTCTCATCTAGAAAAAATTTATCTAGATTAAGGTTTTCTAAAGAAAACACTAAAAGTACCCTAAATTTTTGCAATTAAAAATATCTCAGATAGGTGCACAAGAGATGGATGACTCAGAAGTTAAGAGCACTGCAGAAGACCCAGGTTCGATTCCCAGCACCCATGTGGCAGCTCACAACCATTTTAAACTCAAGCCAAGGGGATCTGATGGCCTCTTGATGCCTCTGTGGGCACCAGGCAAGAATGTGGCACACAGATATAAGTGCAGGCAAAACACCCATACATGCAAGAATAAATTAATTAATTAAAAATACCTCAAATAAAAAATAGTTCATTAGTATTCACCATTTCTATTTTACTGGTCTATCCAAATTTTATAATTAAAAGTGCTTTGCAACTTTTATTTTCCTTAGAGCACACCCAGATGTCTCAGTTGGCACATTTACCAAGCACTTCTAACATCAGGATTTCAGTGTGCAGAGTGAGACATGTGACACTCAGTCCCCACTCACTCTCCTCCACCCCCAAATACTGAGGTCCACAGATACCATTTGATCATTTGATTATGATTCTCTAAAAGGTGAGGCAAAACAGGTTATTCGTAAAACAAAGAGAACTAAGCTGAGAAAATTCAGTTTGGTCCTGACTGAATTCTATTAAATTTCATGTGCTTGAGTCATTCCAAAAAGCCCATTTTGACCCACTATTCACTAGACTCCTACTTCTCATCATAGTGAAGGCTTCAGATACTGGCGACACCTTGACTCAGTACCAGGCATGAAGTCACACACATGGACTCACTAAAGAGACAACATCCCTGCAATCCACAGAAACTGATAGGCACCCCAAACCCATTGTACTCAGTTCAGGCAATTAACCCACCCCAACTAAGAGGAAGGGATATCCCAGATGGTGATAAAATCCCACAAATCCTGCAAGCTTGGACACTGAGACATCTGCAGACACTACCAACATTGATAAAAGCTGAGGAAGTTACACAGACACTATACTAAAGTGACCAACTAAAACCAAAGTCAATGCAGACTGTCCAATCAACTCCCCAGGAAACACCATCAGGAGAAAGGCTTACCACAAAAGTCACTCTGTACCATCAGTACAAGCAGCTGGTCAGATGCACAACTGTTAATGTAGGGACACACAAATATGAACTAACAAAGTGACACACAGGATATCTCAAAAGAACACAATGACTCACTAGCAACAGACAAGAAAGAACTGTCTGAAAAGGATTCCAAAATTCAGACAATTCAACAAACTACAAAAATAAGGTATAATGTGAATGTGACACTCAGCAAAGAGTTAGCCTAAGAAAGAACCAGTCAGGAAGGAAAATGCCACAATGAAATCTACACTTCATATGCTAGTTACAAAAATAAATAAAAAAGAGCAACTGTGTGGAGTAATATATTTGTTAATAAGCTGTATTAAAGTATTCCACAATGTATATGTACTTCAAAACAATATGCATTACACAATATAAGTTCAATTTCTATCAATGTTTAATTCAAATAAATACAAAAAGAATCAGTTAGAAATCTTGGAGCTAAAGACTCAATAAATACAATTAAAATATAGTTGAGATCCTCAGCAGCAGAATTCACCAAGAGGAAGAAAGTGTTTCTGAGTTTAAAAGACCAATACTTTGAAATAATCCAGACACATCTTTAAGAAGAAAAGCAATGTAAATTACAAAGAATGAAAAGGACCTTTGAGATGGATGTGACGCCATTCAGTGAGCAAACTTTTGCATTATGGGTATTCGGTATTCGAGAAGAAGAGAGGAAAAGGCACAGCGGATCTACTGAGGTCCCCACTAGATTTGACCAAGAGGCACACTGTCTGAGCATACATTCTGGACAGACTGTCAGAAGTACGAGGCAGGGCTGGAGGGACGGCTTACTTACTCAGTGAAGTGGCTGCTGAACAAGCATGGCGATCTGATTTTGACTCCAGCACCACATGAAGAACCAGGCATGGTGACAGTCACTTATAATCCCAGCACTGGATGGAGGCAGGTGGAGACAGGAGGATTCTGGGGGTTCAGTGGCCAACCAGTCTAGTTTAATTGTAGGCTCAACACCATCGAAAGAGTCTGTCTCAAAAGAAGTGGACGGCATTCCTAAGGATGACACTGAGGTCATCATTTGGCTTCCACACAAATGTGTACACACATGCATGCACGTATGCACATACGCACATGCATTCTTTAAGTACATACTGAAGAGAGGATTCTAAAAACAGTAAGGAAAACATAAAAAGTCTTAAGAGAACTTCATTAAACTAAGAGGAAGCTTCTCCACAGAAACTTTACAAGCCAAGAGAGCTGCATGAGTATTCTATGCCCGCGTCAAAAAGCACAGTTTAATTCAGCGTGCTGTACACAGCAAAGCTAATTTCAGAAATACAAGAGAAATGTAGTGTTTCAGAAACAAACACCAAGGAGAGTCATCACTGACAGGCTGGCCTTACAAGGCGCACCAAAGGTTATCCTACACAGACATGAAGGATGCTTGCTACCATCCTGAAAGCATGGAATGTTGAATACTCAGTAATCGAGGAGGTACACAGGAGAAAAAGAGGAGAAAGTCAAACTCTACCAACTCTGAAAAGAGATGCACAGTCAACAAGAGAGAAAGGAAGAAATTTTCAAAACGACCTGAGAAAAAAATATTAAAATCACAGGACAACGGATTTATCAAAAATAACCTTGAATGTAAATAAATTAAAATCCCCTATTAAAAAACATAGATTGGGGGTGGGGAAATGACCTGAGTTCAGATCCCTAACACCCACGAAAAACACCAGGCATGATAGCGCACTGTGGAAATAGAGATAAGCATGTTCTTAGCTTCCTGGCCAGCCAGACCAGCCAAATTAGTGAGCACCAAGTTCAGTAAAAGACACTGTCTCAAAAAAATGATGTGGGGACTGGAGACATGGCTCAGTGGTTCAGAGCACTGACTGCTCTTCCAGAGGATCTGAGTTCAATTCCCAGCACCCACATGGCAGCTCACAACTGTCTGTAACTCCAGTTCCAGGGGATCTGACACCCTCACACAGACAAATGTGTACATAAAACAGAAAAATAAATAAAATATTTAAAAATAATAACACTGAATGTCAACCTCTGGCCTACACACACACACACACACACACACACACACACCAGCTTGCACACATGAACATGTATACTCATGTGATAAACACACATGCAAATATTTTTTAAAACCATCATAGACTGACTACATGGGAAAAATAAACAAGACCCAGTTACTTGCTATATGGAACTCAGTTTGCCAGTAAAGATACATAGAAATTGAATGTAAAAGAACAGGAAAGGTATCATGCAAATAGAAGCCCAAAGTAACAGATAAAATAAATACTTTGAGTTATATATTGTGGAAAAAATACTGTCACAATTTAGTGATAAAGGAACAAAGGGCATACCAATTGTAACTATATTGACATCTAATGCTGGAACATCCAGTTATAATGAAACAAACATAATTAGATTAAAAATTAGGAAGATTTCAAATAAATAACCCAATGATCCAACTCAAGGAACAAGAAATTCAAAATCAAGCCAAATCCAAAAATAGTAAAAAGAAAAACATTACAAAGGTCAGGACAGAAAAAACAAAGAAAAGAAGCTAAGATAAAATGCAACTACAAAAGATTAAGGAAGATAAGCAAAATTAACAATCTTCTTTATAGGAAAAAGGGAGGATTCCAACAAAGCAAATCAAATATATAAAAAGTAATAGCCAATACCAAAGAAATACAAAAAAAACTAATAGAAGACTATGCACAAATAAACTGGAAATCTAGGAGTAATAGCTAAATGTCTGGATATGTATATGTGTAAAACCTTTTGCCCTAGGTTACTTCTCTGTGACTGTATGTAATAAACACCATGATCAAAAGCAACCCGGGGAGGACAGGGTTAATTTGGCTCACACGTCCAGGCCACAATCTTTCAATGAGGAAAGCGAGGATCCAAGCATGGGCAGAAGCAGCAACCATGGAGGAAAGCTGCGTATTGGCTCACTCCCTGGGCTTGCTCAGCTTGCTTTCTCAAAGCTGAGGCCCACCTGCCTAGGGACGACCCCCTTACCGTGGGCTGGACCCTCCTACATCCATTTGCCACTAAGAAAGTGACTCACGGACATAGCCAGAGGGCAAGCAGATTGAGGCAATTCTTGAGTTGAGGTTCCCTCTTCTGAGGTGACTCTGAGGTGATCAAGGTGACAGCTGAAGCTCAGTACTACACCTACCAAAACTGAACACTGAAATTCTGTCATTTTCAGCACCGTGGATGAACTGGAGAATACTGATCAAAATAGCTAAATCACAAAGAGACCAACATTGCATGATATCACTTACATATGAAAGCTAAAGGTTTATCTCCACGAAGCATCGAGTAGAACAGTGGTCACCAGAGCCGGGGAGGATGTGAGAAAACAAAGCAGAGAAAGAGGATGACCAACAGTTGTAGGTGTGAATTGGGACAGGAATAAATTCTAATTTTCTAGAACAGCATGGGACAGGGATGATGGACAAGAATTAATCAAATATTTCAAACTGCTAGGAGAGAGGATTTTATTGCTCCACACTCAGAACAAGAGTAAATGTGTAGAGTGATAAAAATGCTACTTACCTTGATCTTATTATTACACTGTGTGTGTGTTAATGTTTCACACTACATAAATATGTACATAAATTGCTACATGTCAATTAAAAGTGAAAGGGACTTTGTTTGTTTGTTAGTCTGTTTGTTTTGTTTTGTCAGACAAGTACAGATAGTAATGATGCTAACAATAAAGACTGCCGAGGGACCGGAGAACTGCCTCACAGGCTAAGAGCTAACTACTGCTGAGGCCCCAAGTTTGGTTCTGGGCACCCACATCAGGTAAATAACCACCTATAACCCCAAATCCAGGGGATTGCATGCCCTCTTCTGGCCTCTTCAAACACCTACACTCATGTGCACCCACACACATATGTACAAGGTAAGTAAGCAAGGTATTCTTTTACTGGCAGGCTGCATTTTGCAGTTACAAAGTAATAAAGAACCGATCACTTTATTACCTATCTCAAAAGGTAATCTTATAAGAAACCTTAAAAGAATCACAAATCTAAGCTTTTATATATGAAAAAGAATCAGTCAGGTCTACTTTAAATCTTTAGGCTACATACCCACTCATCAATAGTTTCTTATATCAGGAGATTGAGGGCAAAAATGAATACAAGGAATTAATCATCACCTTTCATCATCAACCAATCTTAGCAAGAAATGCACATCAGCTAATAATAATTGGGCTGCTTTGTTCTTGTTCCCTGACCATAAAGAGTTCTTCACTCAACTATGTGACTTTCTAAAACTTCAGATTGTCTTCTTGGGTTTTTCACCTCAAAGGTATTTGACAAAAACATCTTAGTCTAACTTTAAGTTATTCTCAAAGTTTGCTTCAGCTATGATATACCCCGAAATCCATGAACACATCTCCCAACATTAAGATTAGAAGAATTTAAATTTGCTGGGCTACTGGTACTCAAATGTTTTTCTTGATAATTAAACTAAGCCATAGTCTATGCAGCTCCCCAAACTCATGTGTTCTAGCTGTGTGACACTTCCTTGTTTTATTTTTTTAATCATCAAAATTCTATTTAAACTAACATTATTATTATCAATTAGACAGTAGAACTTAAGAAGAAATCCTCTTCATAATAATCCACAGGTAAAAATGCCCAGTAGGACAGGATGTTTTCATGAAATAAACACACTACATTACAGGCAGTGGGGATCTTCCCCTACCCATTCACACCATGCCACATACCAGTGAAAGATGGCAGTGGCAAACACATAAAGGCACAGCAGAAAGAAGCAAAAGACATTCTCGAGTCTGTGGTCTCAGAGCCTTGACTATCCAAGATTCACCCACCAGTGACTTTCCTCCTGGTGAGTTGATACCTGGACTTCAATTGCTACCCACTGCTCCTCTGACATGGCCACCGGCACAAAACAAATGTTGTTTTTACATTTTACAACATTTACATTTACAACATTACTAACATGCAAATAAATAAAATTAAACAAAGGAAATTCCAAGAGAACTTTGTGGCATATCCCACAAAACTTAGACCCTGGGACAAGAGAGATGACTCAACAGTTAAAAGCATTTGCTGCTCTTGCAGAGGACCCTAGTTCAGTTTTAAACACTCCTGTCAAGTAGCTCACAACTGCCTATAACTCCAGCTCTGGGGGATCTGATGCTGTATTCTTGCCTCCACAGGCATCATATGCACAAGTGAATTCACATACAACACACACACACACACACACACACACACACACACGTCTGTGCATATAAATAAAAAATGTTTAAACTTTTAAAAATGAGATTCATGATTTTTCTTGATAGGATGCATTCTGCCATAGGCAAAATAATTTAAAACATTTTTTATTCCTGCAACAAACCCAAAGCAAGTTGAATAACTGCCAAATGTGGTTTCTGGTATGAGATGACATTGAGTTAGAAACTGGCAATTTTGATGAAAGTCAATGTTACTAAAGCTATATGACAAAAAGAAAATTGTCTACCATGACTACCCATCCCTTAACAGATGCAGATGCCAGCAATGAGTGGGAATTTCCCCCTGGGAATGCACCAAGGAAAGTGGGAAGTGCAATGGCCAATGCTGGCTGACTGGGTCAGCTAACCAACGGGACTAACAAACCCTTGAAGATCAAAGACTTACACTGCTTCCTCAGAACTTCTCCCTTTATTAGTCATTCTTGGCACACAACCAACACAGGTCCACATGCAGAACTTGAGACTGGTCATGCTCAGGCACTGAACCTTCCCAACAGTTCTGGGAGTACATTTTTAGGACAAAATGCCCACTGGTGGTTAAGCTGCAAAGCTTTTTTGTTTTGTTTTATGTAATTAGAAGGTTTTATTATAATTATTATTTATTTATTTTACATCTTGACCAAAGTTTCCCATCCCTCCTCTCCTCCTAGCCCCTCCTCCCCACCTCCCCTCTCCCCTCCCATCCACTCCTCCCCCATTTCTATTCAGAAAAGGGCAGGCCTCCCATGGATATCAACAAAACATGGCATAGCAAGTTGTAGTAAGACTAAGCACCTCCCCTTGTATTAAGGCTGGGCAAGGCAACCAAGTATGAGGAATAGGGACCCAAAAGCCAGCAAAAGAGTCAGAGCCAGCCCCTGCTGAATGGACAACTAGGGAGCCTGCATGGGACTGACCTAAGCACTCTACATGTATATGAAAGCTGCGATGTCTTAGCTTGTGGCTTATTCATCAGGGAGCCCGTGTCATCTCCGTTATGCTACTCTCCTTTCTTTCCTCTCTCTCGTCTTCATCAGGCAACAGACACACGCGTCTGTTTCTTTAAACTTTTGCAGCCATGTTGTCTTCTGATGCTGGCCTTTCCCAGTTCATCTTTAGCAGCTAGCAATAGAGGATACGGCTTGCTTTGATGCAAGGGGAAATGTGTGTGTCCCTCTTTTGACTGAAGGACATCGATAGAGGTACTGTATGTTGGTTAAACAGGGGGACACAAAGAAAGACCACGAGCAGGACCCTGGTGATGTTCCCTCAGGATAGCAATATCCAAGGCCTCGTCACTGAGTCTGGAAGAGGAACCAAATAGTGAAACTTGATACAATCTGTGCTGGGCGTGGCGGCACAAGGCTGAACTCCAGCACTTAGGAGGTGGGGTTCAGGAGCTCGAGCTCACATGAGTTTGAGGCCAGCCTGGGCTACATGATATTCTGTCTCAAAAACTTAAAAACAAACAAACAAAAAAGAACAAACAAAAACCTAAAGGAGAAGAAAAAGAAAACATAACTTAGGTTGATTTTCTGGAAGGAAGTGTAACAATATTCTTAATACCCTTTGACTCAGAATCTCTATTTTTAAAACCCCTAAACAGAATAATCACAGAATTATTTTAGAAAAATACAGTGACAAACCAGTCCGTTTCTAAACAAACATCAAAATGTAGAATAACTACTACTCAAAAATGGGAAATTGGTTCAATTCGTATGATATAATCACACATTATCCTAGTACGCACCTAATAAAAAAATTGCATGTAAAGGATATCTAATGGATGACTTAAAATGCAGCAGAAAGTCTGTAAACACCACTGAACAAAGGAACAGCAAGAGGGGATTAACTAGGGAAGCAGTGGTCCTGTGCAGTTTCCCTTTTCATCCATGACACACAGATAGCTGAAATACACAAAGATTTTACTCTAAGATTTAGAGATTAATGTCATTTCTTTTCTTTGCTTATCTCTATTTTAAATTTTTTTCTGAAACGTAATTATTTCTGAATTCAGAGACAAATACACAAACTGAAATTTTCAGAGTGCCGAAGCACTATCTTGAATGGTACCAAGAAAAACAATAAATGGAAATAATTAAGTTGAAAAACACGATACTAGTGCATTGGCTATGTTTGTGAGGACCCGTTGTTAAACAGTATTCAGATTCAGATCTCAGAATATTAATTATGAGCCAACAGTATAAAATTTAATATACCTATCAACAGTAAATTATAAATTACTTGTTATCTTGCTATAGTAGTCTACATATTGACTTTGGATCTGACACAGCTAAATGGACCATCACACAATTATGTCTCATCTATATGATTAATTCATCTAAAGGAGGAAATTAAAGCCACAATCTCTTTAGAATCTAAAACAAGCAATTAAACTCGACTTTGTGTTCTTAATGGCACACAGCCTAAGCAGAATCCAAAGTGCTCTGCCGGCACGATGAATGAAGGGTAAGGCTCTATTGTGTTCAGATTGTTTTTATAGTGTGTTTTAGTAAATTAGACCATTCTTTAAAGCAGTGCTATCCAAGATGCTGGCCTCCAGACACATGTGAGGCTGGACCTGGCTGTGCTGGCATACTCTGTAGTATGAGCATGTTTCAAAAACTTTATTAAAAAGGAGTGTGTGCAATGGCTTTAAAATATTTGTTGTATGTTGTAATTATATTAGAAATATTAGTTACAATATATTTGGAAAAGTCATCTTTTTCTTTTTAACTTTTTAATACAACTGGTTAAAATTTTTTATTACATACATGGCTCCTCACATATTTCCATTAAACAGCACTGATTTAGGACGCGAGTTGGTTGACCAGCTTCCTAGCATGTGTGAATAGCTTTCTTATTAATGAGCAGAAAGGACCTCAACCACTGAGTTAGGAAGGGCTCAAACTAGGGAAATCGCCCTCTGCAGTTACTTAATGTGTAAAACAGCTCTCTTGTTTGCTCCTTTGAGTCTTCCATGGCTCGATATGGGGTCTGGCTATGTAGTCCAGGCAGGTCTCAAATTCACCGTCCTCCTGTTTCTGCCTCCCGAGTGCCAAGCTTACACATGGGTGCCTCACTTGACAAAACACAACTATTAAAATGAGATAAACTCAGGATTCATGTCCCAGGTACTTGTCATATCATGCAATAGGTACTCGTTAATTACCAATGATCTATTGAACCTTTAACTTAAAATTATAAACCCATAATTTGCCTTATAAAATAAGAACCAAATATATCAAAAATGTTTATAATTTCACTAACCGGGGTGACTGTGGTTACTGATTATTTGAATGACTGGGTTTCTAGTCTTTTTTCTGTAGTTGTATAGATGTAGATGTCATACTTTAAGAAACACCAAGAGAATTCATATTATATAACCTACTTTGTGGGCCGCTTTTTCCTTACATAACACATATTACAGCTATTTGTGTCATTAAAAATCCCTATGGATTAGAGGCAGTGTGGGACTGTGTCGTATGGACTCAGCAGGCCACAAGCCATTGCTGCCTAATGGTTGGCTATTTAGTTAGCGTCTTAGTTTGCTTTCTATGGCTGTGGTAAACACTATGGCCAGAAGCAACTTGGGAAAGGAAAAGTTGATTTCATCTCACAATTTATAGTCTATCATAAAGGGAAGACAAAGAAGCTGGAGGCTGGAGCAGATGCAGAGGCCATGGATGAGTGCTGCTTACTGGCTTGTTCTCCATAGCTTGCTCAGCCTGCTTTCTTCTATCACCCAGAGTCACCTGCTGAGGGGTGGCACTACCCACGGTGAGGCAGGCCCTCCCACATCCATCATTAATCAAGGAAATGTCCCCAATGACATGCCCATGGGCCAATCTGATGGCGGCAATTCCTCAGTGAAGGTTCCTTTCCCTAAATGATGTTGGCTTGTGCCAAGTTGACAAAACACTAACCAACACAGGTAGTCTTAAAGATTTTGTTACCAGTGGGAAGAGAAAAATTAATACTGAACATACTTGAAGTCAAATATTTATTTCACTTTAGTGATTCTGTCTTTCATTATTATTTCTGATGAGACAAATCTTATTCTCTTTATATTAAGAGAGAGAGTGTGTGTATGTCTATGTCTGTCTGTGTCTTTGTCTGTGTCTGAGTGTACACGAGGAGGCCAGAGTTGACGCTGGATATCTACCACTCTTGGCCTTATGTTGTGAGGCAAGGTCTCTTACTGAACATGGAGCACACCAGTTGTTGGAGACTAGCTGGCCAGTGGACCCTAGGGATCCTGCAGCCTCTACCTCCTAAATGCTAGGATGTCAGATGCGTCACTCCATTTGCCTTTTTCTGTGGTTGCTGGGGATCTGAACTCGGGTCCTCATGTTTGTGTGGTAGTCACTTTACTGTCTGAACCATGCTGCTGGCCTCATATAAAGATGTCTGGTGCCATAGTGTGTGGTTGATATATTGTACACCCCAATAAAACTTATCTGGGGATCACAGAACAGAACAGCCACTAGATTAGACATAGAGGCCAGGCAGTGGTGGCACACACCCTTAATCCTAACACTCGGGAAGCAGAGATCCACCTGGATCTCTGTGAGTTCAAGGCCACACTGGGAACAGACTCAGATGTGGTGGCACACACCATTAATCCCAGCACTTGAGATCTCATGTCTTTGATTGGGAAGGACACACATCTTTAATCCCAGGAAGTGATGGCAGGAAGCAGAAAGGTATATAAGGCATGAGGACCAGGAACTAGAGAATTTTAGCAGCAGTTCAACTAAGACCCTCAGGGATGAGGACTCAGAAGCTGTCAGTCAGAGGAAATAAGAACACTTGCTCTTAAAAGAGAGGCTTTCAGTCTGAAGATTCGTGGAAACAGAATTGGCTGAGGAGTTGTCAAGGTGAGGTTGGCTGTGGCTTATTCTGCTTCTCTGATCTTTCAGCTTTCACCCCAATATCTGGCTCTGGGTTTTTTATTAATAAGACCTTTTAAGATTCATCTTACAATAGTGACCTTTGAAAAATATTTTCTGACTTGGAAAAATATCATAGGCCAATCATAGGCCATAGGTAAATAGCCATTTCCCTCATATTGTTTTTAACCCTGGGTAAAATTATGATATGTTTGGCCGTTCTTACAAGGTAAATATTTGAGTTTTTTATTTTCCATTTCTTTGATAAGTAGAGAGGTTCATAAGTTTCTGACTCATTTGTATTTAGAATGACAACTGAAGTTCCAGGCCACTGTGACATCTCGTGACCCAGCATCTGAATCACATGCTCTGCCACACCTGCCCCCACCTCAGTTACTATGCTACATGAGTCATTTGTGCTAAGCCTCCTCACAACCCAGGATCTCTCTCTCTCTCTCTCTCTCTCTCTCTCTCTCTCTCTCTCTCTCTCACACACACACACACACACACACACACACACACACA